>JAMKCH010069026.1:0-79125 GCA_023653785.1 Ophioderma brevispina
CATTTGAGAAAACGCATATTTTAACCCAATATCGCCTATACTTACTGGTATTTTACAAAATTTGAAGCTTATTGTGAGCTCTGGGACGCAATATATGCTCGAAACATATGCCATCACATAGATGGGCATGTAAGGTAGATGTCCAAAATACCAATATCTCAAAAATCATTTTTTTGTCCCAAAAAGCCTTTTTTGGCTCAATGCACCCAAAAACCACCTTTGCGGTGCCAACATTGCAATTTACATCAATGCCTCATCTGAACTTAGACATAATAGCTTTATTGATGTATGATGTAGGTTATGTAGGGTGGGACTATTCAACTCCTAAATAAGCCACTTTCTGGAGTGTCACTACGCAACCTATTGATTAATATAGACACGATCTAATGATCGATTGGTCCTGTGTGACGTACGTATTTTTTAGCATTCACAACATGGGTAACAATAAGAGAAGATATCATAGCTTCCCACAAATGCATTGGTTCACAATGAACAGTTTTCTGTAAGCGTCATGTGAAATCGTTAGAGTGAAAACATTCTTAAATGCAGTTTGTGGTTAGTACTGTCAATTAGAGAGCCATGTTTCATCTCTAAAAGATTCACAGCAGTACTGTTACAAAACTCCAGTGGAGCAATGCATTGGGGAACTAACTGATATCTTCTCTTGGTACATAGTGGTAGGGTTGAGGAATCTACAAGCTTAACATTTTGAAGCTGCATTTAACTGGTTATTGAAATAGATAATGTGGTATTACAATCAGAATTAATCTCATGAAAAGCATCAGTGCTCGGGGTTACATCAATTCCGAATTGGTGTGTTGAAAATTATCTTAGTGAAGAAAATTAAGCAGAGATTACAAAACCCTAGCAGCATCGAGAGAATGATGAGATGTTTTATTCTTCGGCGAATGTGGTTCAAACTGGATGAACTGTAACTCTCGGAACCTCGTATTGTTGGCTAAACTTCATGCCCTCTTGGAATTAGTTAGCCAATGAGTGGACGTAGACACGCCACTATAGTGTGTGCATAAACCAATGTGCTAATATTAGAAGTTAGTATCCTACATACCTGACGTAAGGCAGCCACCATGAGCACCGGCGGTCGTTAGCAATAGGCTATCCCCGTGGCAATACAGCCAGAAAGGCGAGTGTAAATCCCGCCTGGAAACACTTTTTTTTTCATGAAGATGACTGTACCGTTTGAACGCGATTGCGTTTTATTTCTCGTATTGAGAAATTGGTTCCAATAGATCTGTCCGCCGGTACTTGCGAGAAGGAGTGGATTCGCCTTTGAGACGAGACTCACACAAGCTTTTATGGAAACGAATAGGTATGTCTCCTCCAAGTTTTTAATTCTGTTTACATAGATAGATATACCTCTCTAAATGTAAAGAGTTGAAAAGGTACTCTCCAAAGAAAAGGAGTAATCACTATAGGTAATGCTTCTGAGATAACTTTCCCCTTATTTGGAGTGACTTTCGCTCTGTTGGGCAGCGCTTTTTTTTTTCACTCTTCTACTTATTTATTAGAGCATAGGTTAATAATAAGTACTGTGAGATTGCATTTCATGTGGGCTACTCAATAACAGGTACCACACAGTAATATCATTACTTATTAGCAAAGAAATAGCTCGCATCTTTTGAACAAAAGCCGTAATTTTAGATTTTTTTTTTCACTGATCGAAATCTCCGGATGTGTGTGTTGTGTGTGTGTTGTGTTGGGGGGTGTGCTTGTGTGCGTGATGTTGCCTAAATTTTAAAATATAACGATATCTGGTTTTCTGTTTAGGGTGTAGCGACGAAACGTGAATGCATGGTCTTGCTTGATTAAGACCTGATAAATTTTGAGGGCAAACATAAATAACTTGATAATTTGCATA
This sequence comes from Ophioderma brevispina, assembly GCA_023653785.1. NCBI lineage: Eukaryota > Metazoa > Echinodermata > Ophiuroidea > Amphilepidida > Ophiodermatidae > Ophioderma > Ophioderma brevispina. The sequence continues at coordinate 1,880 of JAMKCH010069026.1, forward strand.
ATTTTCTGCAATAGGAAATACTTTATTGTAGATGCTCTGTGGCTATGACCGCCATCATATGAAAAAAAAAAAAAAGGTAATTAAGCACGTGTCCCAGTGACATTCATTGCTTATTTGATGGAGCTGATTTGCTTAAATGGATAAGCGGCGATAATGCGAGAGAAATAACAAAAAATGTAAATGCCTTTTGTAGCTTATAAATCCCAAGATAGCTATGTGCAATTCCATATAATACTTAATGTAGGAACAAAACACCAAATAGTGAAAAATAAGTATTTGAGGAAATTTGTCATAATGTCTCCCGCAAATAGGCATACAGCAATGACAAATCTACCCTAACAGCTGATTGTGGTTACCCAGTATAAAATAACAAGATCAATAGAGTAGTGTTTGAGGTCAAAGTGTCCAGTTATGAATGCGCAATATTAACCGTATAAATCCTGGATATTCACACCGAAAGGCCTTTTTGATCTCAAGAATTCGAAATTTTGCTATGGCACGTATGTAGAAAAATTACAGATCAGATAAAAAGTACTGTCCTTGTCTTTAATACACGGATTTCAAAGCCAACCACTTGCAGTATGTTAGCACATCGATGCCAGTAGCGAAAATTACCAAAACTACGATTTTTTAATGTTTCAATCAAATAGCTGCTATCACTTTAATCATATACATTTACTAAAAACTTTAGTTGCTCGCAAAAGCAGGCAAGACTATTGTGGTAACACAACCAAACGCATTCAGCGCATCCTTAACCTTTGCTACATCGTGTACGAATATCATCAACTGTTGTTAATATTTAATTGTTCAAACAAACAGCTACCGATTTGAAAAATGCAGTTGTCAGCACGTGTTTAATAGGGCGAATCAATCGTCAGAACTTGATTAATAGGTAGGCCCCTACACGGAATTGGCGATTAAGATCATTATATCTGAAAAAGACCGTTTAAATCCAGCGAATTGAGTTGGCATGAACCTCATAATATTCCCACAATAAATAATATACACTTCTGTACTCTCAGGCCTGGTAACCTAGAGTAGTTCAATGAAACTCGTACATTCTAGACGACGCCAAGACGCGCCGTTTTTTACCAAAAGGGTCATTTCGGTCTTCTGAATGCAAGACCACGTAAGTGACAATTTTTTTAGAAATTGGGTTTTTTTTTTTTTTTTTTTTTTTTTTTTTTTTAATGGAGTTTTGTAAATTGTGTGAAATTAGATTAACAAAGTTTAAATTAGAAAAAGACGATACATGCATTTTTCCTTTCCTTCCGCTTAATGCAAGACAACGTAAGTGCCACTTGGGTTTTTTTTTGCGTATTGTTTTTCTTGTTTCAGTGCAAGACCGAACGTATGTGGGAACTTAACGTTGGCGTGCATTAAACTTTTTCAACGTTTTCATCATCATCAAGACAACGTAAGTGCTGCCTTGCTTTGCCTTCCATTAAACAGTTGCCCCCTCTAAAGTGCAAAGATAACCGTAAGTGGCATTTACGTTGGTCTTGCATTAAACCTTTTGGGCCCCTTTCCAGTGCCGACCAACGTAAGTCTAAACTTACGTTGGGTCCTGGCCGACTTTCACTTACGTTTACTTATTTTGTATAATATGTTAATATTTGAGTTTATCTTTGAATTCAATTATATTTCATTGATATTCTACAAATACAGTTTTCCTATTTTTTTCCGCTATTATTATGGGACCACCAGCTACAGAGGCCAATAAAAACAAAACTGTTATATGCCTGTAAATTAGTCAACATGCACTTACGTTGGTCGTTGCATTCAGCCGACGATTTTGTCTATACATATACCAAAATGCACTAAATACAGTAAACTATGGGTTCACTGTAAATCAGTGTTTTTAGAAACATGGAAGACGAGATTAGTAATTTAATTAGTTAATATTTAGCATTTAAATGCTTGATATCGTTTTAAATTCTAATAATGTGCTTTGAAATGAAACCCTTTATGTGTTTAATTCTTAGCATTCAACTATCTAAACAGGAAATCTTGTCTTCATTTTCTAAACCTGAATTTACAGTGTTGTTGTATGTTAGAATAGACCAAATTAATTTCCTATATTCGCATGTGTACGATTCTATCACCAATAGGTGGGGTGTCCAGCATATAATCTATATTCGGTCTAGGCATTCTGCTTGTAGTGTATTTTGTATTCACACCAAAGCAAAATTCAATTTTGAACTAATTTTTTCATTATATGTTAACACACGCGAACCCACATGATTTATATCAATGAATGAGTAGAGACGTGAAAGGCAAAACAAAAGTATTCCTTAAAATACAGTCGCAGCTACAGGCTAATTAACTGGTCATGCAGTTTGAACGCGTGTCTGTTTAATATATAACATATCTTCTTTTATAATAATCTTATATATTAAGCATATGCAAAATACAAGCTCATGGTTGGTACCCCTAACAATCTAACTTTGATTCAAGAATATTTTGGCAGTGTCATGTCTGTGGAATTCACCTTTGACGCATTCTGTAACACCACAAATTTTATATTTTTAGTACAGTCCTACTTACGTCACACAAATAACAATCATACGCTGTGGCATTTTAGCTTTACAACCAATATGTTTGTCTCGTTACTATCTCTTTTGATTAAGGAGATATTACGATTATGCCAGGTGTCCATAGTGCGATTATAATTTAATCCCTCAACCAAACGGCCGCGTTTCTATACCGATTCGTATTGAGTATTCTGTTTTCTTTTAACTGCCCATTATTTTTGCGGAACAGGCCTGAAAAAATAATGGGCAGTACATACAAAAGAGACACAATAGATAGTGATGAAAAGAAATAGGGCTAGACGTATATGTATGGATTCAATCCTTATATAAGAATTAAAAAAAAGTATATCATTTGTACTCTCTGCAGCCTAAAGTCTTGGAGTTAAAGGTTAAAAAGAGCAAACTCATTAAGAAAAGATCAATTTTAGTTGGGTCATTTTTGTACATCAAGCTTGTAACACACACACATTTTTGTAGTTTAATTTCTTGTGCTTACAATTTGCGTGGTAATCGAATTGTTTAACGATATCATTCTTTTCCAATATATTATCCACATGATATGTTTTGACAAAGGTGAGAGAAGTAACATGCCAATAATGTATCAAATAATATACGACTAAAGGTATAACGTTTCTATCATGTAACGTATCTAAGGGTTAATTTATTAGGTTGTAATTACATACTTATTCACAACACTGCCAATAACTTGTGTAATAATCATATATCCTGTTATTATTGATATGTTATGAAAGAATAAAGGCGATACGATCAGTGTAAGTTGAACCATATAGGTGGTAACATAAATGTCTTCGTTATCTAGAGGCATGTTTATTATTACATATGGTAGCAACCCTCGGACGCCATATAAAAAACTATATTAGATCCTCATAGACCTCTCTCCTCACCTTTTGGAATAAAGTCCAACGTTAGTTTATTTTTTCATTTTGTTAAAATTAATATGTTTTCAATCCCGCGAAAATTTTGATGGATGAAGCCTAAGGTTTTATTAAGCTATTCCTGAAAAATTAAATTAAAAAAAAAGCCCCAACCCACTGTTTCTGATGCGTCTGCAAGTTAGTGGTAATATCAATTTCCAGCCATATTTTAGTGTCATTTCGAGAAAAAAACCGCCTTCCCTCCTCACTTTCAGAGGCCACTGCTACGAGAAACTAATAACTTATTTTAAGGGGCCTAACCTAAAGTAAGGTACGTTCTACAGCACGTCTACCCCGTATAATATAAATTCGTATGATTTTGCTAATAAAACACCCAATGCGGTATATTTGATATATCAATGTATAGCTACGGTCCCATTTTTTTCCAATGATACTAAACAAGTGCAAACATACCTAATCTCTCTTTGCAGCGTCAAAATGCACCATAACTACAGGAAATTTCAAATTTACCGATATTTGCGGAAAAAATGTGCCCTCTATTTTTTTTCGGATAAATAACCAAACATACAACAACAGCACCAGTAAACCAAATAAACAAATGTAACATTAATAAAAAGGGAAATCAACCAAACAACAACAAGAACAACAAACAAATAAATAAATAAAAAAAAAGAACAAAAACAAAAAACATCCAAGAAAAAAAAAAACGAAATAAAAAATTGGAATATTAGATCACACCTGAGGTGAATAAGACGAATGCGCCGTATTTATGTCATAAGATGATGAATTAGTAGTTTCTGTCGTGTACGACAGAAAAATAAAGCATGGTTTTCTATAGGGACGATTACGATAGCAAGCAAGTTCAAAAACAAGGTTTGCGGTTTTCTTGACCACCAACGGACATACCCATGAGAAAAATCAATTATAATGATAATAATAAGATTTATATAGCGCATTTTACACTAGTAGACAAAGCGCCGTTGCCTATTATTATTACGCTGCCTTCGTCACAATCATTTTCGCTTCACCTAGGCCGGCAGCTGGCCAAGCGCACAATTCTATCAGCTTTTAGCTTGTAATACTCCCCAGATTTTCGCTTTAATGGGTCGACGAGGCAATTGAGATTAAGTATCTTGCACAAGGACACAAACACGTTGACTATAGCGGGGCTCGAACTCACGTTTTATGATCATGAGTCCTGCGCTTTATCCGTTACGCCATTGAACCTTTGAACTTTGGTGGCTACTTATGTATGTGGACTTATGTTGCAAATGCAAATGGTGCGCCCGCAGGCGGAGTGCCATCTCTCTGTCATTGGCGTTTGGGCCAGACTCCCTCATATAATGTTGCTGTGGGGGGTTCGCCACTCCTCCCGCACAGCGAGTCTGTTTTGCATTCCCAGCATATGCCGGTACCCATTTATACTCTTGGGTGGAGAGAGGCAAGCGAGGTAAAGTGCCTTGCCCAAGTGCACAACACATTGGCGACAGCGGGGCTCGAACCCACAGCCTTTTGCTTATGAGGCGAGCGCTGATCCACTGCACCACATGACGCCCCATAATGTTACTATCTTATGTTACTATCACCAAGAAATACTAAACTACTTTGTTGATGATGTTTTGATGATAACTTCTCAACCAAACTTGCTTTAGCCCTAGATATCACAGGGTAAATGAGAAAAATAGTAGCTTTCTTTAGATACCAACATTTCTACCACTTCCGGTGTTTCTGGGGATTACAAGTTATACAATAACGGTGTATACAATTTTCTCTCTCTTTTCTATTTATTCAAAGTGCCGATACGATTACCATATCGTTGGACAATATAACGTATGTTGACATCTTGGCGCCAGATTGAAGGCGATATGCTTACTTGAACTCGACCCAGTAGGCATCATCATGAAGTTTATAGTGATTCTTTGCTTCGTTTTGTGGCCGGGTGTGTTTCAGTAAGATACGATGGGTAAGAAATCGGTTATTTTGAACCAAAGCGATATAATCGCTTCTATTCTCTTATATACGTATAGACCTTTTTCTTTTCATCATTATCCATTGTGCTTATTTTGTTCAACTGTTCATTATATAGCTACGAAAGTGGCCACAGACCGTTATTTAAACTATGAATATCCATCAGACCGTTATTAAAAATAATGGTCTGATGAATATTCATGCTTAAACAATTAATGTCAATTAAAACAAAGGAAAGAGGAAAGGCCTAGAAACACCTCATGCAGTACATATGAAAGAAATAAACAATAGTAAAAGAACTGATACCTCAATATAAAAAGCTTTATCGGAATACCATCTTACTTGTAAGCTTATCTGTCTATTAAGATTGCGCCAAAGTAGTGATTGTAAGCCATGCAAATTTTTGTCTATGCTATTTTAAAGGAACAATTGAAACATTTTTGTTCTTTTATTGTTTCAAATAAACAGAAACGAATGACGAACTAGTGACTCAATACAAAAGTTTATCTGTTTTTCAGCTAATATATAGATTACGATTCAGCCAAAGTGGTGATTCCAATCCAAGTCAAACAAATCTTTTCTAGTCCATTTTAAAGGGATAATTTAAACATGTTGCTTTTGAATTGTTTCAACAATTGAAAATTTACTCTCTGTAACGGGGGTTGGTACATTTACTGCCCCCACTTTGTCTGCTCCCAGTCGAATTCAGCAGCCTTTACGGAATAAAGCACAGTATTACATGCACTTTATTCCGTAAAGGCTGCTGAATTCGACTGGGAGCAGGCAAAGTGGGTGCAGTAAATGTACCAACCCTCTGCAGTAACGCCAGAACACTAAATGCAGGATCAAAAAGTTAAAGGTATAAAAGCTAGGTTTTCTTTATATAAGCGAGTGCCAATGATAGGTGTAAGACACAGCCCATTTTCAGCTTTGTCGTTACGTACAATCAGGGATCCCAATTCTAATTACAAAATTGCTTACTTTATGATAAATACGTATTTTTAACATTGTCGGTCGCAGGTATAGTTTACTAGAAATTACCAAACACAACTGTACAAAATATCAATTTTTGAAAATGGGGGACGCTCTTCAAAAATGTTTTCTGTTATTGCTTTAACATTGTTGACATTCTGAACGTCTTCTTTTTGGGACTCTTGCGCGTGAGGAAAATGACTAGCAACCTGACAATCACCTCAAAATGGAGATTGTGTAACAAGGTAGCGGTGTTTTGTATTGTTAGATCAAGGGGGGGGGGCTTTCTTCGTAAACACAAGGCATGGGTCTGCCTCGTCATTTTTGAAAAGTGGCAAAAATTATATTCAGGGATTTAAAGCCACTATCAGTCATTTTTTTCCAAAATCAAAATGCCCATTTTGTCTCTAAATTGCTAGTGTTAGGTCATATCAACACCTTATATTATTGTTTATTGTGAAAAACAGACACTAACCATTTAAAGCGATCCTGAAGATCCCATTTACGACTGTTTCTGCGCCTAAAAAAAAGTCGGATCCCGACTTTTATTGGTAAACAAAGCATAAAAATCATCATTTCTTGACAAATACAGCACGTTACGCTTAGCCACTTAAAGGGGTGTTTCCCGCAACAATTTCCAACACAACAGATCTGAAGATGCCATTTACGACTGTTTCTTCTGCGCCTAAAAAAAAGTCGGATCCCGACTTTTATTGGTAAACAAAGCATAAAAATCATCATTTCTTGACAAATACAGCACGTTACGCTTAGCCACTTAAAGGGGTGTTTCCCGCAACAATTTCCAACACAACAGATCCGGAAGATGCCATTTACGACTGTTTCTGCGCCTAAAAAAAAGTCGGATCCCGACTTTTATTGGTAAACAAAGCATAAAAATCATAATTTCTTGACAAATACAGCACGTTACGCTTAGCCACTTAAAGGGGTGTTTACTACAACAATTTCCAACACAACAGTGCAAAAAATGCACTTTTATGAAAAATAGGGGGCGCTGTTTGTTTACATTTTGAAAAAAATCGCTGATAGTGGCTTTAATAGATATGTATCCCTAACATCCCTTAATCGTTTCAAAACCCACATGTAAAAAAAAAAATCACGGAGCGGACCCCTACTTTGGGTTAGTGGGAAATTGCTCCTCGATCCGACAACAAAAATACCGATACCTCACTCTTTGCGGTGATTTTTCTCTAGGGGCGTTGCGGGTATATATAAACTCTATGTTTTTAGTCAATTCAGCAAACTGTTCACCCAGAGATTTGTTTTTTAATTAAGCAAAATCGACATCAAAATATTTTTAATTAAATGATTTTACTTTTGGGTTTTGTAGATACCAGACAATGCGAATCACTCCTCAAAATAAGGAACAGCGTACATGGCTTCAGGTTTTAGAGATGTCCCTACGAGACAAAGTGAGTAGGAAAACATTTCATACACAATTGTATGGTAATAAAAATGATTACATCCTGTGTGTTATTCCATAGATGCTAGTGGTTTTGTTCAACACTGGTAAGTCACACGAGATCACACCTGTTGGAAGGTCCCCAGATAATTAGGAATCAATCGCTGTTAGGAAGTGGTGACTTGCCATTTGGTCTAATCCCACCTGGTCTAATGGCCATTTTGGCTAACTCCAATTGGTCTAATACCATTTAATCTAATAACCATTTAGGCTAATAACCATTTAGTCTAATAGTCACGTGGTCTCATATTCATCTGGTCTAAATCTCATATCGTCTAACATCCATATCGTCTATAACCGATTTGGTCTAATGCCAATTGGTCTAATACCCATCTGGTCTAATATTCATTTTGTCTAATATCCATTTGGTCTAATACCCAATTGGTCTAATATGCATTTAGTCTAATATCCATTTGGTCTAATGTCAATCTGGTCTAAATGGGTATTAGACCAAATAGATATTGAACCAGGTGGACATTAGACCAAACGGATATTGGACCAAATGGATATTAGACGAAATGGATATTAGACCAAATGGATACTAGACTAGATGGATATTAGACCAAATAGATATTTGACCAATTGGGTATTAGACGAAATGGATATTAGACAAAATGAATATTAGACAAGATGGATATTAGACCAAATGGGAATTAGACCAAATGGTGTTTGTGGTTATTAGACCAAATGGTAGTAGATGAAATGGGCATTAAATTAGATGGGCATTAGACCAAATGGCTATTAGACATTTTGGTTGTTAGATAAATTGGATGTTAGACTTAATGGTTATAAGACAAATTGGTATTAGACAATATGGGTTTAGACCAATTGAAGTTAGACCAAATGGCTATTAGACCAAATGGGATTAGACCAAATGGCAAAACCTAGGAAGTCGCCTGACGCTATTTTGGACAAGGATTCACCAATCGTGTTGATATTTAAAGGGACGCAATGCCATGAAAAATATTCAGACAAATAAAATAATCCTTACTGAAATTGTGGAGTGATTTCAGTAAGGTTCTACTTCATTATGTCTTTTTTTTTTTTCGTTTCCTGTGTCCCCGCTAAAGAACATCAAAACTGATGTGGGTCCAGTAACCAGTGTTCCTGTGTGAAATACAACCAGATAACTTAAAGACGGAAGGCAATTATCTAGGGTATCTTGACAATGGGGCGCATAAGATTGTTTGAGTATTCAAGGCTTGAGCTCTACTTATTCTCCCTGATTCTCCCCCCAAATATTTTGTTTTTTCCAATTAAGTGGCTATTATGTTAATGTTAAAGAATATTCCAATAGGCTGTCAAAGTCAAATTGACTATGTTAATTTAAACACACAATCTTCAAGAAGTGGTGGAGAAGGTCACTATTACCTATGGAGCAGAGGGTGGTTTTCGCGGGCCAACCGCTGCTGTCCAGAAGAGTGTTGTATAACCAAAAAAAATGTTTTTCCTTGAAGTCTGAATATTATACAATCTCTTGGGCCATTTTGCAGACCTGAATGTTAAAGTGACCTTTGATTCCCGAGAACAAGGCCCACCCTCTTTTTTCCCACTTCCTATTTCATTAAAGTTGACAACATGTCTAAACCCTCGACAAATGTGTAAGAATCATCATCTTAATAGAACTTGATATTTGTACATTTTCAGGGTAACATAACTTCAAAATGCTTTCCTCACATAATACCATTTGATGATCAGATAGCCCTAAAACCCACAACCCCCACACCCACGCACGCACCCACCCACTAGAGACCACTTAACCCACAAACCCCACCCAATTCTTTATTTTTTTTTTTTTTATTTCTGTTCTTTTTTTCTTTTTTTGTTTTGTTGTTTTTTTATATGCATGCTTGAATTCCTGCCATATATAAACCAAGGACATTTCTGGTGGTGTACAGATATTTTAAAAAGGCGAGGGCCCTATGCACAACCTTCTTATTTAAAACAAACATACAACACTTTAGCTTCGGACAAAACAATTCTAGATGTTAGGTTCTAATGGCGAAATGTATAATAATTACTAAATACATAAACACTTGTCAATGATTGATGAATGATCCTTTCTAGGTAAACTGGTTTGAAAATGTAAAATATTCAATATTTCAATATGACTGTTGGCGGCCATATCGTCAAAGATTGACCCATAAATTAAAGGTGCTTGTCCCGATCGCCTTTGGGACTTCCCCGATTTACCTGGAAGAAGTGCAATGTTTTGATATCAGATGGAACGGTCGTATTTTTTTCCTGCAGGTTGTCTGCCTGAATTTCAGCTTTCAAATCCATTCTTCGTTGTCTTTTTTCTTTTCCCAAGATATAGATAACGACTACCGTTTTAATGGTTTTAACCCAACATTAGTACAGTAGGTGAAGGGGGGGGGAGGTGGGGGGCTTGCACTATCATGCATTATCATCGCCCTAAGAGCATCAAAACCCAGGGGTTACTATAAAACAAAGACACCAGACCCAAAACCAAATCCAAGACCCCCCCCCTTAAACTATCACACTAAGACCCCCCCCCACCCCCCGCACCCCCCTCAAACTATAACAACCATATACCCCCACCCCCCCTCAACCCACCCTCAACTATAAAACCAGAACGACCCCCGCCTCAAAAAATCCACCAACAAATACCCCCCGACCATACATCCGTCCCGCCCGCCCCGTCAACTCTTAACACCCCTACCATCCCCCCTCACCTATAACACAAACGGGACCCCCTCAACTATACAGCAAAGACCCCCCTTTACCTATACAAACAAAGACCCTCAACTAGGAAACAAAGAAAACCACCCCCCCCTCAACTTAACACAAAGGACCCCCTCAACTATAAACAAGACGCACCTAATATAAAACAAAGACCCCCCTCACTATAAAACGAAGACCCCCGCAACTCTAAAACAAAGAAAAAACCTCAACTATAAAGCAAAGACCCCCCAACTAAAAACAAAGACCCCCTCAACTATAAAAACAAAGAACCCACCACACCAACTATAAACAAAGACCAACCCTCAAAATAAAACCGGGACCCCCTCAACTATAAAAAGACAAAAACCCTCACTATACAACAAAGATCCACCCCCGCCCGCCCATTCCTCTATAAACCAATAGCCAACCTTCAACTAATAGAACCCACAGCCAGACCCACCACTAACATAGAAACAAACACTACAAAAAAAAAGAGGCGAGGGGCCCTCACCTATGAAAACGGGGAAAAAGAAACCCGCTACAACCAGGGTGACAATCAAAAAAGAATAACTTTTATTTTTGACATCAGGAATACGGTAGCGGAGAGGACAGCTTAGATGAAGGGATACACATGGGCGATAATAAATAAAGATTGGAATGGACCGGGGCAGACAAAAGGGGAAATTAACCTGTATTCCACGAGGGGAGTATAACTCCTATACGGTACCTTGTTAAATATTACCGTCTAATACCGATGGCGTTAGCACGCGAGTGGCGACGGTGTGTGTGTGGGTGAGATTGGGTGGAGGGTCGTAGTGCGGCATCCGAAGTGCCCACCCCACAAACACCACACAAGTGCGAAAGCCAAACGGAATTGGGATGAGGGTGGTGGGGGGTGTAACAAGGTAACGTAGTCCGTCGAATACACCCCCGGGACGGTACTTTGTCTAAAATCTGTAAGCTGTTGTTTGTGCGCGAGGCATGCGCGTAAGCCGCCGATTGTTTTCCGGGGGCAATTCCCGGTAGGTGCAACAAATGTCCTGATCAAAATCAACCAATTTCCCGGTCCTCAGGTACAAAAGAATCCGAACATGGGCTGATTTAACATGATATCCGTGTTTTTTAATTTCCCGATTTCCCGTCAAGATTTTTTTTTGCAGAGGGCACTCTGCCCCCCTTTGCCCCCACCTGGCGACGCCACTGTCGCGAGGTGCATGATAGAAATACAGAGAGCTTCATAACAATGGTTACTGCTTAATTGGTCAATTACTACTACCTACTACTATCTTTACGTTGGCTGTGATGTGCATTTTGGGGCGACGGGAAAACGCGAGCCGGAAAAAAATTGTTTGTGGTAGAAAAAAAAAGCAAAACATCTTGTCGGACATTCACAAATCTGTGCCCCCTCGTCAACACAATCCTGGCTACGCCCTTGAGGCAGAGTCGTTTTTTTTTCTTTTATGTTTCTTTGGCGATATCCGTTTATCGTGATTATGTTTGATTGAATGCGCCATTTTCATTATCCCTGATCGACTGTTGCATCTTTTGCATGACTGCATCTATCCATGACTGAATCTCAATGGGCCGACGATTTATAATCGCTGTCAGCATTTCTTAGACGCGACTAGGAAACACACAAGAATGTGAACCAATATGTTGCTTTTGGCATCCGAAAATCATTTTAAACACAGTGTGTATGGAGCTGAGCTGACGAGGTCGAAACAAACACTGAATTTTATGTTTGTTATGCAAATTACTCACTTGAGTATTGCGCCAAAACAGCTTACACCCCTGTGTACATGTGTGTGTACGCCTTTTTTGGCGCCATCCGGTAAGGATTTTAAAAATGAGTTATTGGGTCTTTGTTTTATAGTTATGTGGGTCTTTGTTTTTATATTTGAGGGGTCTTTTTTATAGTTGAGGGGGTCTTTGTTTTATAATTTGATGTGGTCTTGTTTTTATAGTTGAAGGGGTCCTTTGGGTTTTTGTTTGAGGGTTCTTTGTTTTTCTAGTTTGAGGGGGTCTTCGTTTTATAGTTAGGTTGGTCTATTGTTTTATAGTGAGGGGTCCTTGTTTTATAGTTTAGGGGGTCCTTTGTTTTATAGTTGAGGGGTTTCTTGTTTTATAGTTAGGTGAGATCTTGTTTTATAGTTAGTGGGTCTTTGTTTTAGAGTTTGAGGGGGTCTTTTTTATAATTGAGGGGTTTTTGTTTTATATTTGAGGGGGTCTTTGTTTTATAGTTGATTGTGGATCTTTGTTTTACAAGATTCGAGTGGTCTTTGTTTTATAGTTGAGGGGGTCCTTTGTTTATAGTTGAATGGTCTCTGGTCCCTTTGTTTTAAGTCCACCATCAAAACTGCAAGTCTTTTCCACGGTACTTGAGGGTCGATGGACAGTGTGTGTCCAAGTGTCAGGCTCTCATATGAGGAGAGACACAATAGAACAAAAATCGAAACAAGCACCTTTAAACAATAACACAACTGGGATGGACTTATCATGTTATTACAATGAGTCCAGAACCGACATTTATTGTCTGTAAGTTATTTCTAGGAGATACTAAATTGAGGAGAGTGCCTGCCAGCGGGCCCAGTTACACTTAAAGCCGAACCTTATTACTAATAACTCCTACAATCTCCCGCTATAAAATAATTATTGAGCCTATATCGAGTGGTTTTCATGGAAAATAGATTATGCTCGCCCTAAAAATTAATTAAACATTTTGTCGACCATGGTATTAATTTTCCAATCAATTTTTTTAGAAAAGTTTTTGGTTTCAGTTGAGGAAAAGGACTAATTTTTCCAACATTTTTTAGAAACTTTGGTTTCAGGTTGAGGAAATAGGACTAATTTTCCAAAAATTTATTAGAAAAGTTTGGTTCCAGATTGAGTAAATCGGACCTAATTTTACACGAAATTCTTTAAAGTTGACGAAGGAGTCCCACCTTCAAGTACCCCCCCCTCCACACACAGACACAACCCGGAGTTTACCCCCATCGGTGACGGGAGTCGCGAAAGGAAGGTGGTGATATGTGTGTTATGTGTTTTTGTGGTTAGGGGTTCTTTCAGATCTATATGTTAGTGTATTTAAGGCATTGTTTTTAAATGTAATTATTTGATTATTTATGATTTTTTTTTTCTGGGAATTACCTTGCAGGCCGCATGCGAGCTCTTAGCGGGGCCCAATGGACCGCGGGCAGCAAGGGTGGACACCCCTGGACGAGAGGTTTGAATTCATTGTGTAGAGTTAACCCCATTCCATTTTGATGAAACCACTCTATATGTGCTCCATAGTATTTTATAGTGTATTGTTTATTATGTTATCGTTGTACCGTACTAAGTTATAAATTTTTATATGCTATAGCATCATTTTATTTTTGTCATGACGTCTCTTACCCGTGTAGTCTAGTGGACAAATAAGATGATTTTAAATTTCTGAGGAAAAATACAAGATGTTTAAATTTGGGGTGGGCTATATTTTGCAATGATTAATTTCAATGTTATTCTCGAGTAGCTATAATGAATTATTTTGGTTCACACAACCTTGATATTGGCATTGCTGAGGATGGAGATGTGCGAACCACTCTTTATCGGAGAGTGACATTTTCAATTGGGCCCATAGGGTCATAGGTCAAATTCTGATTTTCATTTTTATTGGGGGGAGGTGGTTCTTATGTGACCCCCATTTACTTGTTGTTAGTGTCATGATCGAAACTCTCATGGTAAATGGTTATCTGGGTTGGTTTCCTAGGAACCTCCCCCCCCCCCCCCTTAGGGCACTACGAAGAATTTTTTAGCTTGGGCACTTATCAGAGACATGAGGAGATTTCCAGAAATAAGTCGCCCCAGTTTTTGTCGAATCCCGGTTTTTTTGCAATGTTGGAATGTCCGCTTACCAATAAGTATTAGATCACACCTGAAGTTGAATAAGCCGAATAGACGTCTTTAATATGCAATAGGAATGATGATTAGTACTTTCTGTCCGGCACGACATGAGTCAAAGCATATGGTTTTCTATGGGGACATTGCGATAGCCCGGCAAGATCAAACAGGTTTGCGGTTTTGGGTTTTGGTACTTGTTTGTTCAATAACCCTTCAATCGTTTCTCGGTAGTGGGTCTAGGACCGATTCCAGTGAAAATTGAGAGAAATCTGTATCCTCAAAAAATCTCCTTCCGTCACTTTAAGTGTTAATAAAGGCATAGGACCACACACACATTAAACTTCTGTTTGTAATTCTAGTGATCACGAACGAAAATTTTTATACGAGAGTTTAAAAACTTGGGTATTTGACAATCAAACCCAACAATGTCAATAACAATGTCAATGATGAGAATCGTGTTTTCGTTTTGCTTAGAATTGGTGTATGGCGGGAGCAGTCCTCTGAATGACAACCCAATGACGTATGGTAGCACCGCACCCTATCACCATCCCCGTTTCCAAGCAAGCTCAAGGACCTTAATGCCAAACATGTGCCTTATCACGTGATGATTGAAGACGACAGGCCATTAGTTGATAGCCAAATCGGCAAAAAAGTGGCAGGCTATAACCGCCGACTTTGATTATGCAAGTTATCATACCTATGATGAAGTAAGTTGTTTTGTAATGTTTTTGTAAGTCGAATTCTCCGAGTCAATAAATTCCGGTATTCAGGAATAGGCCCAGTCTTGGATGCATCGACGGTTTCAGAACCTTCGCAAATCAGAAGGGAGACTTTATCCGCTCACTGGTTATGGTTTTTACCGTGCCACTGCTGCCTGTCAGAAGCGTTCCGATTGGCTAATTATATTATAAATCTAGATTCATTTAAATCCAGGTGAAATTCATCTTCCAGTATCCCAAAAAGCTAGATGCAATCCAGAGAGTGCCATTTCCATCATTGGTATCCCCGAGAGTAAGCTCGCCACTCAGCACGATCAAGCCACTTGGTCATCGCAGGGCATTTGGAATTTTCACTCTTTTCCCACGCATGTTTTTAAATGGACACAAATCAATCTCCTAACCCAGCTGCTACCCGAGCTTCTTTCATTGATCCTCGTCCTTGGCATCAGTCAGGTCTCATGACCGTTTCGTGAAAGTCCCAAGGTCCATCTTGGGACTCCACAGAAATCATATCTCCCATTCTTGGTAGGCTTATGGATGCCATTCCTGCTCATGTAGCATCAACCAGGTCTTGCAAGAAATTCAAAGGAGGTTTAATCGCTATCTTGGCGTCAATTCCGCGTTACTACTTGATAACTAACTGCTTTAATATTGCCCTAGATAGACCTTGACATAAAAAACTATTTTGGCTCGAGACAATCTCAGCACCATTCTTACATTTGCTGATTGTTTTAAAACCACCCACATGTTCCACATTACAAATAAGCAGAGAGTACCCATTAGGTACTTATAACGCTTGTTATATATGATATTGATTTCAATGCCTGCACCGAAGTCCATAAATCCTGCCCCGGGACTTAATACTGTGGGTGCCGTTGATCAGCGTTCGCCTCATAAGCCTAAGGTTGTGGGTTCGAGCTCCGCTCCTCATCATGTTTTTGCATCTTGGCAAGGCACTTTACCTCACTCTCACTTGCCTCCCCCACCCAGGAGTAATAAATTGGGAACCCGCATAGTGTTGGTAATGTAAGACAAGTCAGCATTATCCTGGTTCACGTCTTGTATGTATCCGTAAATTGGAACAGTTACAGAACTGCGGGCCTAGTCGTGCAAAGAACCGATGCTGAGCTACCATAGGGCATATGTTCTCATCATTTCACAGGGTTTTACAGTCTTATTGTTTTGCCCAATAATTGAGGGTATCGGAGAAGCCTATCCCGCACAGACAAATATAGCCAAAACTCTCGGTTTGTTACTTTGTAGCACCGTGGATCTTTCTTTTAAAGGCTGAAACAGAGATTTTCCGATGATGGCGCAGTTTTCTGAAAAATCGTGTTTTTACATAATTCTTGTCCACCCTACTAATCACGTGTGAAATAGCTAAGCTCAAATCGACGTCCTCTTTACAGCTTTGTTTAAAATTCCGATCCGTAAATCTGTTATACTATATATTATACTGTTATTCCTCAGATTTACAATATGCTCATCCACCAAGGACACAGTCATGTGGGTTTTAACTTTGTAGCATATATTGGACATGAACGGACGCTTGTTTGTCTGGGTTCATATATCATATACCAAAACAAACCGGGGGTGCATTTTCTAAGTACATTGGTTTAATAGACATCTCTGACACATGTGGCCAAGAATTGAGATTTCACTATACTCATAGGGACTATGTTATTAATGCAGAGGTGTTTTGATCAATTCCAATGATTCCAGCATGTGCCTATACCGCACTGTACTAAACACATGTCATACTTAAGGTGAAAAGTGCTCCAAAAGTATACGACCACAAGAACATTTCATAACATGCAAAAAATTCCTAATTACTAATGCTTTGTGGGCTTAATAGTGTAAAGTCAGGGTTTTTATTGTTAAGAATAGGATTTTTATGGGATCACAGTGACCCATTGATGTGAAATTTCCCAAAACTGTGTCATCGTGGGATTCTTAAAACACCCTCTGTATAAATTTTTTACTCTGCATCAAACGAAAATATCTGATTCATCTCAACTTTGGAATTGAGGATTTGAGGTGACTACCTTTAAGTTCTTGTCTACTATTTTTAATTAATACACACACATGTTCTTTCGAACTCTCCGGAGTCAGAATTTAAGTCCGTTGTTGTACCACTTCCATTTAAGAACATCCAACCGTACAATCTGCTTATCCATGACTAGGAACCTAGTCTGGTGGCACTTAAAAATCTAGTCAAAAGTCAACTCTGTCTAATGCACATTCAAAATAAGTTTGCATTCGAAAAGCGGTGTAGCTGACAAAGGAATTATAAACTTTACATTTTTTTAGATGTCTTAAGAATTAGCATTTGACCTTTGATTTTTTTGGCTAGATTTCTCTTAAGTGTCTCCGCGGACTTTTGAAGAGGCATGGTTGCCCTCGCAATCATAGTTAAGATTTGTCTTCGGTCGAATTCCATTTAGTATTATGCAGGTGGTGTACTTTATTGTTGGCTTTTCTCAAGAACGTAGTTTTTTTGTTTTTTTTTTCTATTTTACCCCAACATACCGCATCGATGTACGATTACTGTATCCTCTCCTACAGATTCAACAGTGGGCGATGGACTTCGCCGCTCAGTACAGTAATATAGCGACCATGTTTAAATTGACACAACCTACGAGGGACGTGATGTTCACGGAATTAAGGTAGCTGGAACTCTTCTTTCGCCTACAATTTCACTGGGGGAATGAACAAAAAAACTTTCTTCTGATATCAAAATCTTAATTTTGAGGAATAAAGGTGGGGGGCTGTCGTCCGGGTCACCCACCTTTAACACCTTTACTGACCATTAGTCGAGCCATAGTGTAAAGCTATTCCTACATGTGTGTTTTTGCATCTAGGTTGGCAGTTAAACCTAAGCAAAGTTGAATTTGCATACCACTCTCCCTTTGTAAACTGTTGTCGATCTATAAATCCTTATTATTTGCAGTTGCTTTTCAAAGGACTTTGCTTATGTGGTAGTATCTCTGCCACCCATTTACGCTCCCATAGCATCTATACTGCTCGGTCACGATCGCCGCCGATTCCTTATCCGCCTCGCTAGTTGGCCGGCTATTCTTAGACATGCGCTACTTAATTGGACTCCTCAGCAGCCAAACCGTGTTAAGCTTGAAAAGGAATGAAAAAGAAACTGTTTCCGTACCATGGATATCGCGAACTCGACGAATCAGGTGGTCGATCTGTGTTAGAACGGGTTCCTCACAAAAAAATACCCCTTAGCTCACTAGTTTTTGAGTGCCTGGATTATTGTGGAATGACTTGACAGCAGCAATCGATAATTGAGCCAGCTGATAATTTAAGAAAAATGCTCGTAGGAATCTTATTTTCATGTTTTTTCGTCCTTTTTTCAAAAATAACCCTATATTAATAAAACTATTCCCTAACTATACATTTGTTAGGTAATTTTTGCTGCGTAAATCGTTACTATAGGCCAAGTTTTTGCGCAATCTCCGGTGTACAAAAAAGCCGAATCAACGCTATCTGACCGGGTCCAAATATGTTACAAGTGTTGTGTACGTGTCAGCCACATGGCATGTTTACCGTCGAAAACTTGTGAACACCCAACCCTAGCGCAGTGCAGATTTGCCAAGGTCGCGTTGGCTCAAATTACTTCCTGACCGTGATTCAACAACGGGCGGCGCTGTGTGCCAAGACGACACGTTAATGGGGGAGCCAAGATCCTAAAAGCCCAAATAAGAGATATCAGAAATACACTTTGTTCCCTCTCTGGGTAATATGACCCAATTGGCCACCAAGGTGTTAAAAAGTGTTTACATTCTGGTATATATATTTAGTACGTAATTAGATTGCAGACAATAAGAAAAAAATTATTTTGGATGTCACTCAAGTTTTGGAACCTTTATTTATTGGACACCGATCGCCCAATAAGATACGATCGACACCCATGCAGCTACATGCCACCACATACTAACTCCCTTTGTCCACGGAATAGGACGTACTGTATACCTAAAATCAGATTCACACCATTTTGGCGCTTAGGGCCGTCACAGAGCTAAATAATGTTGAAGGACTTTTTGTTTCCCCTCAGATCAACAAGCGATGAGAAGAATAAATACATGCACATGGTTAGCTGAATTTCAGTTATTCGCAGGTGATTCTTTTGTATTCATGCCGATGGGTTGTTCTGGAGGACAGGTCTGGTCAAGTTAACCTATTGACGTCCCGTGAAACCGCCCTATATTTAAATTAATAGGGCTGCCATCCTAGCTTTTTTATGCAAAATCCCAGATAGCACGCATATATTGGCCCAACAAGGGTTCCCAATCGGTAATCTTGGCATCGCACAGTAACTAAAGTATATGGGCCACTATTGGTTTTCATGGCAATGTGATATCGGCTTCATATCGGCACCTTTAATGGTTAATATTGGCGCATCATATTGGCAATTGACCAAAAGCCAATATAGAGCCAATTATTGGGATAACGTTGGCCAATATGGCTTTTTAAGGGCTAGTGTTGCCTAAAAATAGCAGGGTGAGAAAACAATAAAAACAAAAGAGAATACGCTAAAACTCTCAAGGACGATTGTTTTGATCAGAACACAATATTTCAAAAATATTATACATATAATACCAATTTCAATAAAAAAATAAACTATTTGACTAGCTCAAATTATTTATTAATTTATTTAAATAAAGCAGGTTGAAACATATTTATTTTGCCAATAAAAAATATTGATCTATTCCCATATTGGTTCAATATCTCTTACCAAGAATTGGCCCAATATTTGCCACATTGGCAATGGCCCAATATGGTGTTACAAATTTGGGCCGATGAGCAAATAATATTGGAACGATAACTGTAGCCAATACTGGTCCGATATTGAGTATATATTGGGCCTATATTAGCCCAATATCTCCATGTTATCTGGGATGCATATCGATTCGTTACCCAATGAGTATACGTTGAGACAAAAAATTTATCAATTTTCATTGAGAAGAAGTAAAGTAAAATGCCAATTATATGATTCAAAGTAGGAGGGAAAAAATTCGGACTTTTGTTGAACCGGCATATTGAAGTATTCCTGTTAAATTCGTATTCCTCCTAGCAAATACAAGAATCACGCATCCCAAGCTCATTAAGGTGTGCGCCTGAGACAACAAGAACTCTATAAAAAACACACCAAAAAGTAACTCTCCACCTATGAAATTTGTCAAGTTCAAACCATACATGGTGTTATAAATTATGGGATATAAATGGAAGCGGTGTTTATTTAAGCGTATTTGACCTTTTTTGATTTTTGGCGAACGGCTGAGTATTGCTGAAGTTATACTCACTTGAACGCCCCCACCCCAGGATTTAAAAGTTCCAGTAAAACCTATTGATAATGAAAAATTTTTCAGTGGAAGTCAATGCATCTCTATTGGGTTTACTGCAACTTTGCAAATTTTCATATCACAACCAATGGTAAAACAAAATTTTAACCCGTCTCCTGCGGTCTGTAGTTCGGGTCAGCATAGCACACAAACCAAGAGTGCGATATGGTGGCAGGGAGGTATTCACGCCCGTGAATGGATTTCACCTGCAACTCTCATGTGGATTGCTAAATCGGTAAGACAGACATGCCAATGTTCAAATGGACCTTAAAGCTCATACCAAATGGAAGATAATATGACTAGAGGATAGAGAAATTTAATATTCCAGCATTAAAAATATATTGGTTTTACGTTTCAAATCTACTCCTGAAGTAAAAAAATAGTGAAAATCCCAGGCCCTTTTCACCAGCCAGTGAGCCTGCTCTGAGTAAAATCGGCGATTTGGGCGCATTGTGCGTGACGTAATAGGAGGTACACCGGATGACAGCCGAAGAGCTGATTGCACGCTACAACCGCTGTGAATGCAGAGCACAGAGTTCGACGGTAAATTTTTCCATTTTCCCCACTACTTTCATTAAATATGGCCAGCACATTTATTGAGGAAGATTAAGATTTTTCTGAGGTTGAAATGGCCTGCGAAAGCTGTGAATCTGTGGATTCAACGGATGAGAACGATGAAGGAGATGTTACTTGGCCGGCGATAACTCCCTTCCGGCGCAACAACATCTTCTTATTGTACGGGGTAGAGCCCCGTACATGTTTGAGGCCTCGGGAAGCTCAAAATATGGAGGTTGACGATGCTCACGGCATTGGCATGCAGCAGAAACTACGAGGATACGAGGAAACGCTTAGGAAATACTAATGGTAATTTAATATTTTACCATTATATTCAAATTAATAAAGAGTACCGAAATGTTAATTTTGGAGCTCTTGGATTAGGTTATTTCACACGTGCACAAAGCAAAACAAATCTCCCCGGGCTGGAAGGGAGGAATCGACTCATTGCATCACATCCATGTCAACGAACGGTTGGTATTCTCTGAACATAACACTAGATCAGTATTATTTCTTTTTGACAAGATCATGTTTCTACGTGATTCTAGATTCGTCTATTCGTGTTTATTATTTTCTTGCACGAGATTCGGTCTGATTTTATGCATAACACCCTGCATTAAATGGGCCGTGTGAATTACCAAGACACTAGTTCAAAATATGGCAGTTGCATTCAATAGGGATAAGGGACCGGGAATTACTGACTTCAAAAGCTTTCAGTTAGTAGGTCGAAATGATACAAATATTCTTCCAATATATTGTTCTTATGTCTGGTTTTGTAGTGTACGATTTCATTCAAATGTTCACCAAATGACGATTGATCCTCAATATTGCCAACGTTAACTAAACGTCAATACAAAACAACATCAGGTGTACTACAGTGTGAAATAAATCGGCGCATCAATGTTATTTTTTGCCTTGTCACCCTGAAACCTGAACCTTTATGCAAATTGACCCTACTGAGTTGACAAAAAATATCCAGGAAAAAAAAATTTGTTTTTTTGACAAAAATACTATTCTGCTTTGCTATAACTTGAGCAAACAATTTCCTATGTATAAAGGCAATCGAATCGTGCTATACTTTGCATATTGACTATTGCCTCCTGCGGGATTTCCTGCGGCTGGTGTAAACAGTGACGGGATCATTTTTTCCGGCTGCCGACGTATGGACAAAAGAAAACGATTTTTTCTGCTAATTAGGGATTCTTGGCGCATTTGCAGTTTTGACTTCATAACTCCTCCAATGTTTGACCGAACAGCTGAAATTTTTGTAATATACGATCAGGAAGAGCCATTAGCTTTATTTGGTATTTAATTGGTGTACCATTTTGTTTGACCTTAAAGGTGAACAGGAGGAGAATTTTTTTTAGGATATGAACTTTCTCTCAAATTTTCACTGGATCGGTTGTAGACCACCTACCGAGAACGTTTGCGTTATTGAACAAACAGGTGCAAAAGAAAACCGCAAACCTTTTTTTTGACTTGACTGCTATCGTAATCGTTTCCCATAAAAACCATGCCTTTGACTTCTGTCGTGCACGACAGAAACTACTAAATCTGAAAGTTTTCGGTTTGTTTTAATGAGCAATGCTTGTTTCCCACGGTCCCACACAGGCCACTGTGTCTGTAATTTCTGTAATTTGCACGAAGATTTGGTACACATGGAGTACAACCTAACGGCTCCAGATTTATAATATCTCAACCGTTTCGAGGTAAATCTGGGGGGGGGGTGGTGGGGGGGGGGGAGGTTTGGATCACGAATGCCCTGTAAATGAAGTGATTTCGCCTGATCTGTTTTCACTATCCCTTTGTATTGCGAGAGTGTAATTTCCCTGTCACAACACGATCGAACAACTAGGACCGTACGCAGGATTTTTTTAGGGGAGGGGTGACGGGCCTTCGAAAAATTTGGACGTTTCTGTAACAGTGTACCTCTCCCTTTGGTTCGCCTTCCTTTAGATTTTCTTATTTTTTGTTAACCAGTGCTCATTTCTCTATGTTTATTTATTCTTTAGATGGCCATGATTTACGAATGATTCTTCTATTACTGCGCAATCGATGCATTGATTTCTACTAATGAAATGCCTTTGCTAAACGCCGATGGATATAACTACACGGACCCAAGTACGTGTTACATAAAGCAATATTTAGCACATTTTTTGAAGAGCGCCCCCAATTTTCAAATTTATATTGTGCACAGTACGTTGGTAATTGGCTAGGAAACTATATCTGCGAAAGAGAATGGCAAAAATGCGTATTTATCACGAAATACGATTTTGTTATTAGCATTGGGATCCCAGATTGGACTTAAGGCAGAGCTGTGAATGCTTACGTTTTTATTAATGGTCCGTCCATGATAACTAGTGGCCACCCTCGAGAAATCACCTCTAACATTGGCTTGCTGAACTATTAAACAACTAATGGATGATCGTAGACCTTACATGGCGCTATTTCCCGGCTAGTTTCACATTGGAAGGCCGTTTCCAGCAGCCGTTGTATATTATCCGGGGAGCCCCGATAATAATTAAACTTCTGTAAACAAAAAATTCTTCGTTTTGTTGCACATAGACATTTTCGAGCTTAAACCATTCACAGGCATAGTTTTAACCTATCCAGTTACCAATGCAATCGTGAAAAATCTCCAAATTTTTTGAAAAATTGGGGGCGCTCTTAAAAAAAATGTGGCTAATATTGTTTAATTACTCTGCAGAAATTGCTTTATTAAACGAATGTTTTTCCACCCGTGATGTACCGAGTATACGAGACTCTGGTATGTCCAAATATTTTAACGGATGTTTATGAATCCTACTTTCTATCGGGGTTCTGGGATTCCGTTATGGTCGTTTTGCCACCGGAAGTTTTTTTAACGCGATGTTAGTGAATCCTCTGTTTAGTCAAGTTGACTTGCAGACGGTGCACAACGCGTCTTCTGATGATATTAAACCCCAATGAGCATTACCGATTGCCACAATGGAACGTATGATGTGATTTTTAGGCCTATCAGCAGTATGGTAGAATGCTGCTAGGGCTTTCTAGGCGTATATATTAGAAGCTACATTTAAGTGTTATTAAAAATGAATAATGAGTAATTAGTCCAACAGAAATGTTGTATTGAAGGCAATACGTGCTCATGAGAGTGAACAAACTAAAACGTATTGAATTAATCGTTTTATAGCAAAAAAATGCCACTGATTTTATAATACATTATCTAATCTTCTCCGACAACCGAAGATCATGATGAGTTTATTGTTAGAAAACAACTGCTATACCCTATGGTTGGTATCGGAAAGGGAAACTAACTTAGACCTGGGTATAAAACCAGGGTTAGTCATACAAGAGGGGGCTTTTTTTCTTACAACATACTCTAAGAGTGTGCTGTAACGGGCGAGAAAATTCCTCATTTCCAGCCATCCATGAGGAATTATTTCTCGCCCGTTACATTAACTTTTCACAGTATTTTGAAAGGAAAAAAAGGCCACTCATGTGGACTAATCCTGGTTAAACCAGGTCTAAGTAGTCCCCATTCGAATACCAGGCCTATTAAGTATAAGGGGCGACTTCAAAATTCAACCGCTGGTGGACTTTCGGTTTATTTATTTGTTCGGAACAATGGGAAAAACCTTATCAAACGGATGAACCGAGGTGGAACCGGTTTGTGATGAAGCAGATATGAAGGGGGGGGTGGCTTTCAAAAACTCACCCTGTCAGTGGATCCTACATCTTGTTAGCAGTCTGAATTTTTGCCCCTGAAGAGTGTGTGGAAAGTGCCCCTCCCCTTAACCACGAGAAGATGCCAATAGGGCAAATATACCCAACATACTTTAAATCAATGTAAATTTTAAAATTTGTAAAGATACTTTTAAACTTAATCAAACCAGTATAAGACCTTGACCTTGCCGAATAAATGTTGACCTTTACCCTATTTGGTGTTGTATATTTCATACCGATTCATTTTACAGACAGGTCCCGTAGACTTTTTTACTCCTTGGTACCACACGGACAATTTGAGCTATACTAAACACCGTTATTGGACCATTATTTACAATTTACCCCTGTAGAAACGTTACCCCCTCCTGTGGAAACTGCCGACATTTTCCAGAGGGACATGTGGGGCCAAAAAAAACCTTCTAAAAGTCCTTTGAAGTCAAATCAATGTCAAAGATTAGTCACGGAATTGAGGATTTTGATTAACTAATACGAAACAGATTAGACAGTGTGGGAAAACACGTTTCATGTGAGCAGAACGCTCACACTGTAGAGCGACGCCAGATAAGACACAGTGAAATCCTGTAGAAGAATTAGCTTAATTCTTGAGTCAAATAGAGTGTGTGATGAAAGGCGAAATTTAAAATAATCTAATAAAACATCATGCCTAATTAAGATCTCAGTAATAAGCATTACCCACATTGATAGTTTGGTGTGATGGGTATACTCAACAATATACATATGCATCCACAGATCAAATCTCAAAAATGTCAAAATGTCAGAAAAACAGTGCTGGACTGTGGGCAGACTATTTGTATAATGTGTTGATTTTATACTGACTACAATACAGGAGCGCTTGGGCCGTTATCGTAAGACAAGATCAATGAGTAATTTATTTTGTGCGTGTAGATCCCAACCGAAACTACGAATATGGATGGGGTGGTAAGTTGGCAACCATAATTCATATGGATGTAAAGAGAAAAATTGGTGATGAAGGCAATTGTAAATTGTTTCATATGTATATGTCATAATAATATATGTCATTGCCTAAATGAATAAAGAACACCAAACACACGTTTTAAATCCGAAATATCTAGGAGTTTAATATATTTCTGGAAAATACGATGATTTGTAGTTAATCAGTCAAATCAAATAAATATTTAAGCAAATCATATGTTGAATCTCGATGTTGTTAAGTGTTCGGTCATGTAACCGACTTTTCTTCTTTTTTTTGCTGTTGTTTCCTGCTTTCCGGTGCCATGGTATCAAACTCTACAATGAACGCGATCACGAAAATAGCAATACGGGCGAATGGGCTCATAGCAAGCTTTCTTACTGTAAACTGTAAACGGCCCTTCGCATTAGGGTTGCATGGTAGGAGATCCATAAGAAAAAATTAATAATAATATAATAATAATATTAATAATGATAACAATACTAAAAGACACTATTAAAACACCCCACCCCCCCAAAAAAAAAAGCCAAAACCTACAAAAACAAAGAGAAAGGGGATACAGACATACATCATTTTGTAAGGGCTGGCTTCAAAACCTCAACCGCCTGTTGACCAGCGGTTTACGAGGGCTAACCCTGTTTTCATTGTTTACAACCATAAAAAGAAGCGGGTGGACCGGTAAGCAAAAAGGTGGTTCAGTTTTGAAGCACCTCTTACCATCTTTGGAACCTTTATATGAATAAATAAATAACAAACTACTTTACTATATTGATAAAAAAATGTGTTCTTTGCAAACGTTAACACTATTACTAGAGGTCGGGCTATAGGGTCAAGTTTCAGATCACTTCGAGCACAGGCTAAGGTGATGACTTTATCACCCTGATCCAACTTTCGAAGAAAAAAATGGAAAAAGTGCGAAAACCAAGGTGCCCCATCGAAAATTCCACACACTGTTTTGGGTAGTTATTCAATCATTCTATGAAAGTCATCTCACCATAGCCTTTCGTTTCTTGAAAATGCCGTTTTGCTAAAATGAGCTATGAGGGCGCTTCCTATAAATGGTGATCTTAACATTTAAAAAAAATGAAGAGAGTTTTATTATGAACACGTGCTGAACTTGCAATTACGTGCTTGTTTGGGTTTTGTAATGTAGGCTTTCATGTATAAAAAAATGCCCTCCATGAAACCCACACATAGAAAGTTCGTTGACCCCTTATATTCCAATGAGAGGGTTTTCATCAAATTTGAAATTTGATGCCACAGGAAAAATGGCAAGGGGTACACAGGCTCTGTCTCAGGAAATAAGAATCAGCAAATTATGATGATGGACCCACAGTTAAAAATAAAACTTTTGATTGATGCTGTACTTTTGGGGTAAAGCGCCCTCGCAGTCAATTAAGCAATATAGAGATCAGAAGGCACAACGAAAAGTCGTGGTGAAATGGGAGTGCAGAGAATGATTCAATTGGCAGGCTCAAAAACCATGAGGTATTGGCCACAAAATTAAGGGATAAACAAAAGCTTATCAAGTTTGAGTCAAAAAATGTGATTTGGCGCCATTTTGAATTTTTCGTTGGGGCACCCTGGTATTTCGCCACCTTTTATTTTTTTTTTCTTCGAAAAGGGATAAGCATCATTAAAGTCATCATTCTAGCATGTGTTCGAATTGATCTGAAACTCTGACCCAAATATGACCTATAGCCCTCCTCCACTAGACATAATGCTTTACCTCTCGTGGTAAGTTTGTAGGTGATGGGCGCTACGTAGCACATTTCCATGTTCCCGAAACGTACCATGGCCGACAGTCTAAACTCTGAGAAATCATAAGGTTCTACTGAATTACTCTAACAATCTTAAAACAGACCCAGAACTTCGTGAGCTTCATCGATTCCCATCATATTCCACAGCTGTTTCTGTACCCTTGGTCCTACACATCACGTGCTCAACTACCTGCAGACACACGGTTGACCATGTTAAGATTATTTGAAATTAAATTGCCATACGCGATGCGTGGCATGGTATGTAAACGTGAGATTACTTTGTTCAATTGACCAATGGACACAGGAATTCCACACTCCGAGTAGTAGCGTGCACGCCGAAAGGTGGACACTTTTGGGATATGTCTGAAGGGATGAGCACACCTGTTGCAGGTTATAGTCATACATCTATATAGATGGCATACATCTATCCAATCGAACCCTTGTAACAATAATACGAAACGCCCGACAGTATATAAGAAATGCCGCAGAAGGGAGTATCACATGTGTTGTTGAACAGTTTAAAGGGAAGTCGGTTTTGTATACTACTGATCTTTCAGCTGCTTCGAAATGTAGATCATCAAAATTCTCTTGATCGCTTGTCGTCCATTGTCAATATCACTGGTTTGGCGCTTAAGTGAATTTCATCGTATCTCCGTGACGTACTTCCGCGTTTTGTTGGTGGTGATCTGTTGGTGTCGAGTAGGTTGGTGATGGGATTTGATAAAAGGATTAAAAAAGGGTTTAGTATATTTGGTGTATCGCAAGTTCTGTCCTTGGACCCACTTTTTCTTGTTTTACTATACAATTATTATTGGTAACATCATTCGAAAGCATGGTATCAAGTTTCACATATACGCTGATGATATCCAACTTTATTGGCTTTCGATCCAAAAACAGATGTGCTTCGATTAGCTTTAACGATATTGGTCATCATTTTAACTGATATTCATGAATGGATGACCAAGAAACATGCTGAAGCTTAACATAGCAAACAATTTTTTTCTTGCAGCATCGCCTTACAATCTGTTGAAGTTGGTCGATGTTTCTCTTCAAATTGGTGATATTAAGATCTTTCCATCATCCGAAATACGAAATTTGGGGGGTTGTTTTCGATCAAACTATGTCTATGAAGGATCGATTTGAATTCTATTGTTAAAACTGTAAACTAGCATCTCAGAAAATAACAGAATTTCGTCGTCGTTCAATCACTGCTGAAAGCTGCATCATTTAGTCCGTTCGCTTATTTTGTCCCGGTCCTAGAAGACTATGCAAACTCACTTTTGTATGGTATATCAGACAGAGAAGTAGAAAGGTTACAAACACTCTCAAAACAAGGCTGCCAGATTATTTTCAAGTGCAATAGATTCCATCCTTCTGCCCCCTTGCGGAGAGATCTTCAATTGGTTCGACTGTAAATTAAATATTTTTATCTTTAAGGTGCTTCTCCTGACTTGTCAAGGAAGGAATCACCTTATCCTGATTACCTGTCCGCGATCTTCTTACCAGGTATACCTCTGGAAGGCATGGTCTGCGCTCTGAAAATGCCAATTTTCTTATCGTTTCTCGTACCTTTCGATCAATTGGTGACAGCATTTTGGTGTTGCGCTGGTCGCGGGGGAGCCTTTGAACTCTCTCCCCATCTTTATCGGTCGTTTGTTCCACAGTTTAATATGCATTTAAAAAGGCCCTGAAAACTCACCTTTCCCCATCTGAATGAGTGTTTTTAATCATGTTGCCCTGGTATCAAATTGAATTAATTTTTTAAATAAATGTTTGATTTTTAGAGTTGTATAATTCAATTTTTGCTGTTGTGGATTTGTTTTTACTATAATGTAATCTAAGGTATTTTTAAATGTGACTTTGTACAGCGCTAGATCAATTGGATAGCGCTTTAAGAAATGCTGTGCCATAAGATAATAATAATAACAGTTCTCGGGATATTAACCCTATCGACACGGGACAATCCTGTGTACGTTAAATAAGCATATAATCCTTGCCTTTTAGAGATGGCGTCCCAATGCTTGCAGGTCATTTGGTATGCCATCTAAAAACGAATACCAACGAGATTAGGCTTGTTTGGATTAATTTAGATGCATTTTTTCCATACTAATCTGTAATAAAATTAATAATTGCCTTTTTTGAAACAAAAATTGACTAATTTGAATCGTTTAGCGACTGGAGTCGCTTGCCGTGTTCAAAGGATTAACTGAAGGTTAATCACGGAAAATAAAGGTAAAACAACAAAATATTTCTGAAAGGCGTTTGCGTTAAGAATTTCCCAATAAGCGGCCACTGTAGTATGGGCGGCCATTGGTTCAAAAATGTGTCAGCAAGAGCAAGGTGTCTGTAAAGTTGAAAATGGTGTCTATTACAATTAAAACCTGGTGTTTAAATACCCCCAACGGTGGGTAAAACTGAGAAAGGTGTCTAGACCCAAAACGACGGTGTGTACAACTAGAAAGGTGTTTGAAACCAAAACGGACCTGTGTAAAACGAGAAAGTGTATAAACCCAAAACATGTGTACAACTCAGAAGGTGTGGTAGAACCAAACGGTGGTGGACAACTAGAAAGGTTGTTAAACCCCAAAAGGTGTGTAAAACTGAGAAAAGGTGCTAGAACCCAAAACGGTTTTGAAAACCCCAAAACTCAAATGTAGTATTTGGCAGATCTACATATCCCCGGTCTACATCCCATACATCATGGTCCTCAAGGGGGGACACCACTACATAAATGTCCCATTCAAATACAACGTATTTTTAAAGGAAGGTTAATTGATTTTCAAGGTGTTTGATTCCGATTTTATTTCCTATTGTGTTGTCTACTTGATATGAGAGTTGGCACGTGCCTGCACCCCATCAAGTACCACCGTGGGAAACAAGACTTGCGTGTTTTGATGGTAATAAGTCAAAAGCCCTATTCATACTGTGGCTAATATTGATGGCTACAACTAAAAACAAACGGCAGAAGATTAATCCTGAATTGCCCAACCCTCATGCAGTGGTACCCAGTTTCTTATTGTGTTACCCAGCCCAGTCTAGTGTTTTACACTTCTCAGCTGTTACTGAACTGTCTGTTGAGTTCAATAGTCGCATATTTCCATGCATGGCCATGGTCAGTGATCTACAACCCTACTTGCACCACGAGTGATAGTAGTACCTTCCCTGCTTGCAATATATGAGACTAGTCCTAAACTATAGGTAGCTATGTTGTAACAGTTTTTTGATTGGTTGGTCAGATTGCCAAAATTTTGCTTGACAAATTAAACTGTAGAATGACTTTCTCCAGCCAATTATCTCCAAAATTACTTCAAATGTTATTAATATAAATTGCTGGTAAAGAATTACATGGTTTGTATGTATATTTTAACACGGATAGCATGGAACTAGTTCATTAAGCAGACTATATTTCATGCGTGGTAAACAGGCACAACTTTGTACAGCAAGGGTATGACAGGTAATTGCTAAACAATAGTTGATTGGCCTTGCCACTAGATTAGATAGATAAGAAGGTGCCTTTAAAAGGGAAGAAGTATGGTAAAATGAAGCTTGGTGTTCCATTGCTATGTGATTTCTACTTCAACAATAATACAGATGTTACAGAAAAAGTAAACATGACACAATGAAATGTCGTTGTTTCACAATATAAGGTTGATCATTATGAATTATGACTTGACATAGTATTTATTAAAATATAGGTTACAAAAACTCAATGGTTGTTTCATTCACAAAATTGTCGCACTAAAATGGCAGAAGCTTGTCCTTTTTAAGGACTCTCTTGTTTCGTTTATATCTTGGGAATGATATGGAGTTGAAAGCTTAAATTTCAGACGGCCAATGAGAGAAATAGGCCTTTCATCTAGTATCAAAATTTGTTTACTATTTCCGGGGGTACTCGGGGGGGGGGGTCCAAAGGACTAATCGGAACACGCACCTGTAAACCCCATGTTGTTGTAACCATAGAGTAAATTCATGAAATTTAATAAAAAAGTTACAATGTTGATTGCACAATCAAGGTCAACTTTGAGCTACAGGCCAAACAGTGGCAACTCATATTTTCACACTTCTCTAATTCCTTCTTACCGTTTCCCGTTACCCAAATCACGACCACTATGATGTTTTAATGCCAGAGCATTGGCCAATTACACATCTTTTAATTTCATCTAACAATAATATTAAGTGCTTTTCCAGTATGGGCAAACTGTATTAAGCTGTGCGGGATTACTCAGGGCTGCATCACTACAAAGTCTTTCTTCGGTTTTACACACGTTTTGTGTTTTAGA
The DNA here is from genome assembly GCA_023653785.1 of Ophioderma brevispina. NCBI lineage: Eukaryota > Metazoa > Echinodermata > Ophiuroidea > Amphilepidida > Ophiodermatidae > Ophioderma > Ophioderma brevispina. The sequence goes on from JAMKCH010069026.1 coordinate 33,622, forward strand.
CACTTTTCTCGGTTTTACACACCGTTTTGGGTGGGGTTTCATACCTTTCCGGTTTAACACACCGTTCTCAGTTTTACATACGTTTCTCGGTTTTAGACACTTTTCGCAATTTTCTCCAACGTTTTGTGTCAGTGACTTTTACCCCACTGTTTTTTTGGCTATGGCCCTCTTTTGTGGGTTTTCCACCCCGTTTTGGGTTTTTACACCTTTGTGGGTTTCACAACCGTTTTGGGTAACCTTTGTCGGTTTTACACCCCGTTTTGGGTTTAAGAACCTCTCTCTGTTTTACACAACCGTTTGGGGTTTTACACACCTTTCTCGGTTTTAACCGTTTCGGTAGTATACACTTTTGTGGGTTTTACACTGTCCATTTTGGTGTTTCAAACCCCTTTGTGGATGGTACACACCGTTGGGTTTTAGACACCTTGTGGGGTTTACACAACGTTTGGGTTTTAGACACCTTTCCCAGTTTCTACACACGTTTTGGGTCAGACACATTTGTGGATGTTACACACGTTTGGGTTTTAGTTAACCTTTTCTTGTTTTAACACCCGTTTGGGTGACACACCTTTCTAGGTTTACAACGTGTTGGGTAGTAGACACTTGGGGGTTACACATCCATTTGTGTTTTAAACACCTTTGGGATTTTACACACAGGTATGGTTTTAGACACCGTGGGGGGTTTACCAAACGTTGGTTGTTTTAAACACCTTCTCGGTTTTTACACAGCTTTTTGGGTATTAGACATTTCTCAATTTACAGACTTTCTCGGTTTTGGACACCTTTCTCAGTTTTACTCACCGTTTTGGGTTTAAAAAACCTATGTGAGTTTTACACACCGTTTTGGGTTTTAAACACCTTTGTGAGTTTTACACACCGTTTTGGGTTTTAGACACCTTTCTGGGTTTTACACACTGTTTTGAGTTTCAGAAACCTTTCTGGGTTTTACACACCGTTTTGTGGATTTTAGACACCTTTTTGATTGTAATAGACACCCTTTTCATCTTTATAGACACCTTTCTCTTGTTAACACCTTTTTGACACCAATGGCCGCCCATACTGTAGCACATGTACAGAGACTCTTGCAAAATATATAAAAATAAAGCGCAGATTCTTGATGAAAGACTAATCAATAATTAAAGGTGGGTGTTCCGATCGTCTTTGGGACCCCCCTGATTTACCCGGAAGTAGTATCGATTTTGATATCAGATGAAAGGCCGTATTTTTCTCATTGTCGTCCTGAAATTTGAGCCCTCAAATCCATTTCATTCCCAAGATATAAACAAAAAACCACAGTTTTAGTGGTTAACCATCAATAGGGCGCTTGCACGGCAGGTCAATAGGTTATCTTGGCCAGACTTGCCTCCAGAACAACCCAAGCATGCAGAGAATACAAAGGAATCACCTGCAGAAATAACTCAAATGTTCAGGTGAACCAGGTGCATGTATTGTATTCTTCTCATGCTTGGTTGATCTGGAGGCAAACAAAAGTCCATTCAACATAATTTAGCTCTGTGCAAGGGCCCTATATTAGCACAGTATTGAATAGGGCTTTGCAACATGCATTAATGCGTCTACTATCAAAACCGCAAGTTTGTTTCCCACGGTACTTGATGGGGTGTATGTGCAAGTGCCAGGCTCTCATATCAAGTAGAGAACACAATACACATAAATCGGAACAAGCACCTTTAAATGTTTCGATAACGCCATTTAAACCATTGATCAAAGGAAATATTGTTAATTTTGATTACATACATCGGCGAAGTAAAAACGTTTTTCCACCATAATAGAGCAGGAGCATGGGCCCAGGTCAAACGTCACCGTTCACCCACCACTACAGAAAAGGTTTGACACCTTTGGTAGTTAGTATGGACCCTCTATATCAATGCTAGGTAGGTAGTACTCTCAAATTGTGGTATCACTTGTTCAATACGGGCCAATTTAAGGTTACACAGGGGTCAAACATTTAAAATGCTCCAATCAAGGTTTATTGAACACGCAGTAGAAGCTCATGGTTTATTATTCGTAAACGAGGATGTTTTTTTTACGATCTAAATCGGGGGGGGGGGGGTGATACCTGGGATAATTAGTCACAGATGCTACATGGCCAGTTCTCCATATACCAAGAGATAAGATGCTGCTAGACATTGGTTACGAAAATTCGGCGAGTAATGATTTTCTCCGCATTATTATTGTCTAATTATACCTTTTACATACTCTGGGGGATGTCAAGTGCAAATGTTGCACATTTGATTGAAGAGATAAAGGTCATCACAATTTCTTTTCTAAATATGCGCATTGACTCGATCAAATAATAGCATGTTGTATATCCAGTAAATTCCCGCTCGGTATGCAGTAGACGCCTCACCCACTCAGGGTCCTTGTGGTAATAAACTACTGGTATAAAGAACTACAATCTATCTGAGTCAACCAAATGTATTTTGAATTTTGTCAATCCGTGGACAATACAAGTTCGTATAAGGAGCGTATGGGCGGCCTTGGGGTTAAAAGGTTTCAGCGCAGTATTAAAATACCGATGTCCAAGGGTCCAGGCAGGGCCCAGGATCTGATTTTTTGTGAGGATTTTGTGGTTGAGTTTTGTATACATTAGATGCCATCTGTGTTGGTGAGTGCGACTGTTGTCATAAGTTTGATTTTTATTCAGTGAACCTACTGTGCCCTGAATCGAAGACATTCCAAGACTGTGGGACAGTCCAGGTATGCAGAAGATAAAAGCGCACAATCTTTTCAACTCTATGGGCAATAACAATGGTTCTGTACTTCGGAATAAAAAGGATTTCAGGTGCTCGCACCAGAGTACAGATTAAGCTCTTTTTTATCATGACGCCAAAGCACAAGATGCTCGTCCTCTTCACGAATAATAAATCTAGGCTCTCACTGTGCGTTCAATTAAACTTTGCCAATATATTTCATCATTTTTTTTTCCGAAAAGAGAACGAAGATGAACCAAAATCATGAAGGAAGTGTTGGGGCAGACTGTGCCATACGCATCGTTGTGCAGAAACAAATCTTACTTACAGTAATTTGCCAGCCTAACCCAATTTCTTTCAATTTACCGTGTTGGATTAGCATAGGTCGCTAGAACCCATTCTTTTGTATTCTTTCACATACCTGGTGGTAATTGAATAGAAATAGTTCCGCGCAATAAGTTATGGATCTTGGTTCTGCACCAAACATGTTAAGTCACCGCTTACCAAGCAACATATCCCCCGTGAGTTTTTTCACATTAGTTTTCTTTTTTCAATAATGATAAATATACATCAACATTATTTATTTTTTTTTTGAAAAACTCACAGTAGAAACCTCAAAGTTTATTTTTAGTCGCGAACGAGCCAGCTCAATCCAAACTGCATGGGTAGACGTTTCATATAAGATTCCCAGTATACAAAATAGTTGCCATTGTTCCGGTCCTGCGCTACTGCCCAACATCATCGTGGCATGACGGCATCAAAAGGCAATCCTCTTTGCGTACTTGAACTTTTATGCGAAACGTCTATCCTAAACTTGGCGGGGATAATTAGTCTATACGCCTGACATCTTTTCAACTTGCAATGGGCCGACATAACAAAGCTCCCATGCAGTTTCCCAACTAATCAACGGGGAAATCTGAAGAGCTTTGTCCGCTGCATACCAGGTTGGCTTTTACTTGTCACTAATGCCATTATTTGCTTGAGTCAATGTAGCGTATAGTGTATGTCCCTTGATCACAGATATTCCAAAAAGAATTGAGATGCATTTTATTATTTTCATGAAATGCGCAACTTTACATTGCCATAACCATCAATGTAATTAATAAATTTATTACTTATTTATAGTGGAAAAATGGTTACTTCTGAATAATGTACCAAATGAACAATTTTTCTTGATCCCACGGCCAATAACAAATGGCTCTGCCCGTCCACTAAAAAGGAATCTGCATTGCTTTGTCCTCTGCATACGGATTAATGAATATCAACAGCGCCAATATTTGCTGAAGTCAATGCATATCCATTGGTCACTAATATTCATGGAAGGAATTGAATACATTAATTGATTTTAAAAGAAAATGCTATTTATTAGACTTAAATACTGACTTGGCAGGATTGAAATGTATAATATCTACTATTCATCTATGCAGAAATCAGTTATACTTCGCCTAATTCTTACTGAAACGTTACATGTTTGTTTATTTGTTTTGCTTTTGTTTGTTTTTGTTTAATAGCATGTTTAAACAAAAACAATAACTGTCTCTCTTTGGTGAGAGACAGTGACCAATCGCTGTCTATGAATTGCACATGTGCATTGATGACATAATGAATGAACGAACATCAACCTTACATATTTCAGGGGGAATCATGATAATGTTTAAGAAGAATGTTTTTTTTAAATAATTGTACCGCATTTTGAAACTTTTTATGCAATAACAGAACAAATCTACTTAGTAATGTATCTACTCCACTACATTTTGGCATCAACACATCCCCTCCAAATGAAACCATACCCTTGACAATATGTATGAATTGACACGAATAAAAAATCAGACTATTTTTGTTTGAGAACACTAGGTCTAAGGTAATAGCGTCTATGGAAATTATTTCGTCCAATAATTCACAAAACCCATCCAGGGTTTCGTTCACAAAACCCTGGATTTTCAAATATAAAAACCCAAGGTCTTGGGATTTGGCGGCAAAACCTTGGATTTCGACACAAAAACCCAGTGTTCCGTTCCCAAACCCCAAGATTTTGTGCCAAACTCAAGGTTTCGCTTACAAAACGATGGGTTTTGTAACAATATCCCGGATTTTGTGATTTTTTAAAAATAACAGAGCAAACCCAGGGGTTTTTGACCTCATAAAACCCAAGGTTTTTGTGTTTCTGTACGAGATCAAGGGTTTTGAGACGCCACGAAACCTTGGATTTTGTGTTTCTGTACGAAACCTCGGGTTTTGCAAATCACCAAACCCAGCTTTTGAAAATAATTGGACAAACAAGTGTTAAGGTGACGGTCTATCTACAAATTCGTTACACAAACCGTGCATGTGGACGGGCACGCACTGTACTTTAGTAAAAAAACAAGGTCTGTGTAAGTGACTGATTTAGGGTTTTGTAGTTTCTCTACGAAACGCAGGGTTTTGTGCTTTGATATTATAGAAACTCTGGATAGTGACGCTACAATCCATGGGTTTCACAGAGAGGCACTACAACAGCCTTTGTAAGATTGCCGCCAATCGGTCATTTGTATTACTCGTCCCTGAGCTAAGTTAGTTTCAATATTAATACGCAGTGTTCTTTCACAGCGCGTTGTGATTGGTGCGACGCTTTGTGCGGTCACCACACGTTGCTCAAAGAGTAAAGTGAGGTCTGGCAGCCTATTTTGTCTAACGCGTTGCTAAACCCTTCGTTGTCAGTAACGCGCTGCCATACGCCTGTGGCTTCACCTATGAGTGCTATCATATCACTGATTCGCCGTACAAGCACGCGCTTGGCAAATAAACCTCATAGTGTTTTGCTTTCTTTTATTTTATACTTTCCCTGTTGTAATCATTGCAAATACAATTTCACTATACAATTAAATTAGTCAGTTTTCGGCAAATCAAAACAACATTTGACTAACCTAGTCAGAGACGATCAGTGGCGAAACCATTTTTTTCAGAGGGGGAAGGGGGCACTTGTATTTTCAGGGGGGGCAAGCATATATTAAAATTTGTTAGTATAGTATATGGACTCTGCATACCCCCCCCCCCCCCCCACGGTTACCGGTTTACGCCACGATAGAGATGTCTATATATGACCAAGTTTTAGAAAATTGGTTAACCTATTTTTTTTCAGGTTTTATTTTTTTATTAAAGAGGAGATCGGTCAGAGGTAAAGTGACATGCACAAATAATGCCAAATTATGGAATTTCAACTATCCCCGAGGTTGAGGTTAAAAATATTGTTGGGTTAAAATCATATATAAACTGCGTGAAACCATTCAAATTTCTTTGGCGTTGAATTTACAATGAAGATACAAAAAATACCAAAATTAGAAACGGAAAAACAAAAGTTGTCCATTGACAATAACGAGAAGTGCCTCATTTCTTATAAGTTCTTATAAGTTCTAGTACTCTTTATTTATAGCTGTGGATTTTATTTTCTCTTTCGTCATACAGCAGGTGGCAGCTGAGAAGTTTTCAAACTGCTTGGGTTCCGTTTATGGAACAAAATTAACCATTGGACCATTCAGCTCGAACATGATTTACGTGTTTTTTTTTTGCAAGCAGAGGAGTTTTTTGTTTTTTTTAAACCAATCCCATAAGGCCTTGCATGACCCTTACTGTACTGTACTAAACACATGGCCATGCTAAAATTAAATTTGTGATTTGTGGCTAAAATGAGTGTAAAAGTCGGGTCTGCCTTTCTACATCTTACTTCGTGTTGTGAGATCAAATGACTTATTTAGGGGAAAGTTCCCGAACCTGGCGCATTGGGGATGGGAACTCATACACCCTCGATGGGCAAGTACGTAGGGTTTAATGAATTAAGGTTACAATCCCCAATAGTAAATGTCAATGAATAATTCTAATTTCTAAAAATAAATATAGGCACCAATATCATGTTCCATATCCAAGTAAATTAAAAAGAAAACACTTTCAACTACAAACGTCAAGGTATATAAGGTTCTTAAAGGTAATATTCTTTTGATATTGCACTCGACTTCTTCAAACATATCTTTTCCGATAATTAAATTTAACGGTGAGTAAATAGGAAACTTGTGGTCGCCGTTAACCCCTCCACCCTGGACAATGTTGTCAAAGCTAAATCTTCGTTTGAAAAACTGTTTTTGAAAAATAACACATGAAGGGAATTGTGCAGGAAAACATTTTCAAATTTCAAGTTAATACGTCAGTTATTTAATGGTCACAAAGATCAGATTGTTTGGTGTTAAAAGGGGGAATTTAGTCAAATTTTGGTACAAACTATACTGACCTGAAACATACACCATCATCAAGCACAGATAATAAAAAAAAATGCATTTGATGACAATAAGATTTTTTCGCTTTTCTTTCTAAATTTTACTTTGTGTTTCTAAAACTAACATAAAGCACTTCGCCTTTATATATATTGCATACATGCGATAGAAATTGAGGACAACGCATAGTAGCATTATTTATCGCAAATTTAAACTTTTGTGGTGGGAAATATATCTATATTTAAATATTTGTTTTTCAAGGAACCCGCTTCTGGATGAAGTATGGAACTGGAGTAGTACTCTTGGTGACTAAGTACTCCTACGTTGTGAACTCAGAGAACCGGGAGATAGGGTTCTTGCTTCCAGCCAGTGAGATAGACCATGCGCAATGGAAACTACGCTGCAGTCAAAGCTTTAGTCGGACACTTACTTGAAGAATATTCCCCTGACAAATAAGTTAATTGAACATGAAACGTGACATCGCGATTTTGGCAGATAAACGTTTTCTGTCACAAGAAAAAAAATGCCCGTTTTCAATTTCTAAACAAGTAAAATCTTACGGATGGATAGAGCAAAAAGAGCAGAATGAGATTTCCCGACACGGCTCTATTAAACACACACTGTACAACATCTTGAAACGCTCTCTGCTAGTCTTTACAAAACTGCAGCGTAACGCGGAGGACGGATACGCCGAATCTTACATGGCTACTTACGCTACTGTGCCGCCACAAGGTCCTTGCACAGGACCTGAAGTATGTGCCATATACAAAGCTCTCAGGCTTAACAGCAGGTCTTCCTCCACTAAACCTCAAAGGATAGCTATTTGAAGAAGATAACCACTAGGCCAGCGAGATTGCTGCGATGAATTGCCGGTTCTAGCCTGATTATCTTTACTGAAATCGATATTCCTATTGTGACCAAACATCAAAAATAATGAAATAGCCCTGGAAACGATTGTCACACGTATGCATCCGGATTCTCATCAAATGGATATACACAATATCACTTGGAGGTATCAGTCGCCAGCATCTGCGTCTTGTTGCCACAGGGCACTGACCCCTGCACATGGATAGCGGGTCTGAGTCGCTTATTGAAAACAGGAGCCCGGGATATGATACTGGCCGGATTATGATTACTTTAACACCGGTGTTTTTTTCCTGGTTTTTTTCCGGGATATAATCACGGGCATCTTAATCTCAGTGTTAATGTTAATTTACCACTTAATGACCAAGGGGGGGGGGGGTCCTAGGACCCCCAAAATTTGTTTTCGCGATGGCCCTTCTTTACGCGTGGGGATTTTGCGCCGAAATTTTTTTGTAATTGTCGACTTTTAAATGCGCTCTTCTCAATACCAAAATATTAAATCGGCCAAGCCGTTAATGAGTTAATAATGGGGTCCATGAACCCCCCCCCCCCTGGGGCACTTAACGGAAGTCATTTGAAATATTTTTTAATAAGAATAAGACACCCGAGAACCAAAGCAATATTTCTTTGATGATATAAGTTCACACATAATGTAAGCAAACAATTATAAGTAACATTAAAAAATAAATTAACCCTTATGTGCTGAAAAAACAATTTCATCATGTACGTGGCCAAACCGTTAATGTACAAACTTATGGGAAATGAAGTGTATTTGCAACACCCCCCCCGTTCAAAATACAGGATTCCCAAAACTGCTGTTCTGTGTTAAATATTAAGTAATTTGGGTTTCTAGAACTAGATATTCAAAATAAAATAAGTTCAAAATTTTTGAGGAGGCCAAGGCTCATTTGAAATTTTCCGTCTTTTTGCCCAATTTTCCGTGTTTGAAAACAATGTTTTGCCCATAAGTTGCAGCCCAACCTAACATTTTTTTGATGATTTGGGGGGGTGGTTGTTTATGGATCCTTCACATGTGGTATAAATTGTGCAAAAATCCCATCTGGAACACCCCTCGCCCATTGGGCACCAACGGGAGTGAAAACCCATTGAGTCACTTAAGTGTTAAAAAATAATTCAAGGAGGAACTTTAAAAACGAGTAAATGGGTTAAGTACTCTACTCTGCACTTGTTCTTTTATTTTCCGTGTGTCTGATGAAATCTGTAAACATGGTAAACATTCTTTAAGCCTATTAACATTTCCAAATCAAATTCTTTAAAGCTTGTCACTGCGCTCTTGCAATCATTTTAGACCAATTAAAGTTATAATAATCGCAAGATTTCAGTAAGAGTTCAAATTATATAAACACTATTAAACATTAATTATAGTCTCTGGGACGGTGAAAGAAACCTATGTGCATTTGACCTTTATGAGCAAAACGGTGGTAAATGACAAACCTCAATGAGCATTTTCAGGAGACACTTAAAACTGAATATTATATGTAATGCTTGCACAAACGAATGTTTTCCTTTCTAAAATATATTTAGATAATTATTAACCAGATACTGAAATAAAACTGCAATATAATTTACTATCATATTTGACTCGAAATTCAAACTAGAACACGATGTGACCAAATGCATTATGAGGTGTTAGCACTGGGGCCCACTCTACATATGTGATTTTGCCATTGGACCGGGTACATATGAGGTTTCCCGACCAGCGACGAATTATGGTTGCCATTTTCTCAAAATGTTAATCTTAAACATGTTTTTGTGACAATTCAACAAACACATTATAGGTCGTCATGTGCTGAGTCTTACCTACATTTACGACACTGACAGTGTCATTCATATTCCTTTTCTTTCACTTTTCGATTATACAGTGCTCTTTTCAAGACCTTATGGGTGGGACTACAGAGATGTCGAAATATATAGTTGTGTATTAATTAGAAATAGCTAACTAGAACTAGTCGCCTAAAATGCTCAATGCCAAGTTGAGAATTCGTTTAATGCAGTGAACATTTATGTATAGTATAACATACCGATTTACTTCCAGGGAATAATCACCGTCATCTTAATCTACGTGTAAATGTAATATTAATAAGATCATCAAGGAGGCACTTTCACGGTATGTGCAAGTTTCCGTCGTATTGGAGAATCTGTGTAAAATGGTTATGACATTCCTTAAATATATTAACCTTATCCAAATCAATTAATTTCTTTAGAGCTGTACTGAATCTTACAATCAATTTTAGACCAAGAAAATGTTATACATAATCGTAAGATGTCAGAAAGGAGTTCAAATATAAAAACTACAATATAAACATTATATTTTTTTTTTTTACCTTCAAAAAACACATATAGATCGCAGGTGCTTAAATCCTTAAGAGCAATACGACAGTTTAAGAATATATGGCAAGTGGAACGTGCCTTTTAAAGCAATAATTTACGACACTAACAAATGTCTCATATCCCTTTCTTTCACTCCTCGCTTTTTACATGTGGCTCTTTTAATAACTTAAATATACGAGGGCTTAGTCCCGAGCAGCAGAGAATCTAGCACGAGGATTGAGAAGAGTTTAATCAACATATAAGCTATAAAATGTTCAGCACCAAGGGGCGGTCCATTAATTTATGGCCGGGGGGGGGGGGGGTGGTGGAGGGTGGCGGATTCAACTTTTTTTCGGCCAACAATTTCGCGTTCCCCCTCGCTCGTTCAAAAAGTTGCACGTTCCCCTTGTTTGATCTTGCTGATTTCCCCATTTAAAAGTTCTGTTCCCCTCTCTCGTTATAAACAATTTAACGTTCCCCCTCCTCTTACAACATTATTTTATGGGTTCCCCCCTCAAATCCTCCCCCCCCCCCCCCGGCGTAAAATAATTGACCCCTTCCCCAAGGGACTTCCTGAGCTCTACACCTACATAAGCTACACGCAAAAGCAAGTAATTAAAAATTAAACAATTTCTAAACACTATTGCACCACGTTCTAAACTTTTTGAAACATCTGTTTAATATTCCCAAAACACTTATATCTAAACCTGTTTAAACCTATATTTAAAAATTTTTAGGCTTTTAAATTAGTTGTTTAGACATGTGATTGTTTTTGCCAATTTAACCTCGACCGTCTTATATGTCTGATATAGTAGAACCAGAGAGAGACGTAACCATTGCCCTCTGTAAAGAAACCTTGCCCCCTCGCCTGTCCCATGAACTGACCGTTTGGACAGTTTATTGAGAAGGACCCTAAAAATAATTCGCTGCATCGACACACTCTGCCCTCCAATTTTCCAACGTTTTATGGTTCGCACTGTATAAACTCGTACGTTAAAATCAGGAATGGATTCTTATCAACACAATATCTATGAAAGTCCTTAAACCTAAATTTTGAGGGGTACCTCTTTGAATGCTTGGCGTCGGTTCATTCATGGATATTCATGAATTTAGCATTACGCACTAGCATTTCGATAATCTCAAAAAAAAAAATTACCTTCACCTTTTTCAAACGTGCGTTTTGCAGTGGCGTATAGAGGTTTGGCATAGCCCGAATGGGGCTCCCGCCCAATACCCCGAACAATTTCACGCGGAGCGCGCGCGAAGATTCTCAGAAAAACCAATAAATTGGTTAAACTCAAAACTGTAAACCGTCACCAAATGAAGCGACTTTTAGTCTTTGGATGGAAAGCAGAATCGATCTAGTGGGCGCTGAATTCGTCGATTCGGCGTTCCTTAAAATGGCACTCGGGTAACGTCCACCCTCATAGTCACGCCACTGGCATGTTTATTACATAATATGATACAGCTAATATAATATCACCAAAACAATAATAAGGTTACTATTAACCTTTTAAAAGACAAATTACCAATTTATAGCCTTATAATGAGCGTACCGGGTGTCTCAAAAAAAGAAACCCTAAAAGCGCCCTCTATTTCACGAAAAGAAAAGAGTAAACCATACAAATTAATACACACCTGAAAAGAGCATTTCAATAGGTTTCCGAAACCGAAAAAATCTTTCTAAAAGGACACATATTGACCGAGTTATGGCCGATTGAATATTTGTACCACCTTTTTCATTTTATACAGGATTGTGACTGTTGACCTGTCTTTTGACCAGGTCTTTAGACAACAACCTTCTCCAAGCACATTCTTTCGTTTCTGGTTTCTTTTGTTTTGCGGCAAAGGTCAGCTCTGATATTGAAAAGGTTAGTTTAAATATTTACATATTTTGAGAATCTGCCTCATTCGTCTTTATGCGCTTCTCTGCCCCCTTAAACCCCCCCCCCCCCCACTGGCTGCCTTTAAGACCCATGAAGACCAGGATGATGGCTTGCGTTCTCTTTTCCATTTCAATATCGACTTCTAATCATTTTGTCCGTCGGATGCTTGCACAGGGCAGCGGTTAATATTATATTGCGAAGTGCTGGCAAGTTTGCTGATCGTGGTTCCTTACATACACTTCCTCTTTAATGTTCCCCAAGAGCGAGTTAGCGGAGTCAAATATGGCAGGTCTTCGCAACAAATAACCGCTCTGAATTTGCAGCATCCGACGGTACAAGAATGTTGAGGAAGTCGGACTGTTGAAATTGAAAAGCGAAGGAAAGCCTGCATCCTTATTGAGGGCTGCCAACTTCTCAAGTGGGAGGGGGGGGGGCGGGGCGGGCAGGGCAGGTCAAGAAAATGAGTCATAATATTGGAATTTCTAATTATTGAAAACTAAACTTTTCAATATCAGAACTGACCTTTGTGCAAAAACAAAAGAAACCATAAAAAAAAAACAAGATGAACTTGGAGAGAAAGAATGCGTATTGTCTAAAGATTACTGAAAGTAATGATAAATGAAAAAGTTGGTATACATTTTCAAATCGGCCATAACTCGGTCAATATGGGTCCTTTGGAAGATTTTTTTCAGTGTCGGAAACATATGAAATGCACTTTTCAGATGTGTATAAATTTGTATGGTTTACTCTATTCTTGTCGTGAAATAGAGTGCGCTTTGAGGTTCATTTTGATGGACACCTCGGGTATGACAGGCTATCTACAGTTTATCCTGCAAAAGACAACCACGTACAAAATTCTTTACAACTTGGCACATTGGCATACATTTTACTAAAAATATTCGGACTCTTGTGATACTTTAAAGACAAAGCTCAACTCCAACCATACTAATAATATATATATATATATATATTAGATATATATATATAGATATATATATATATATATGGTTAACAATATATATATATATATATATAATATATAGATATATATATTATATATATATATATAATTTAATATATATATATATATATTATTATAAAAAACAACAATATGAGGAAACGTTTCAAATGGCTAATAAGGCTCGAAAATAGACTTCCTGCAAAATACAAACACAAACATATAATGCATATAAAAAAAAGTTATGCACGATGAAGTCAGCATACTGAGCTAGTTACTGATAAATATGGGCTAATATAAACCTCACATTTAAAAGGCATTTGTGATTCACAGCCTTGCTCCCTCGTCCCCCCCCCCGACTTACCTGAAAAAAATTTGAGATATTATATTATCATATAATCGTTAGGACTACGCTATAGCTGTATGCCCAATCTGCCGTGTAAGTTCTGGCGCCTCTGCAGGAAAAGAAAATTCGCAATTTTGTATTTCTGTCTACAGTCTATGGGCGACTGTGATACAAATATTTCCTAGTCTAACACCAAAGCTCAAGAACCGAATCAACTGAAATTTGGGGAATAAACTTTTCTCAAGGATTATCTAGCGAAACATGACAAAACAGAATGTGCCTTAGCATCACGAAATGCAACCCTTTAATGCAATCATGTGTTTATGTAGGCGTTTATATTGTACCCAACTTGGCTTACTTGATTAGAAAACATATGTACAGATTGGATTATTACATATTTTTATGAACATTAAGAAAAACTAACAGACAAAATAGCGAAAATATTGCAGTGTTTTGTTTCCACTGTTAACTCTATAGTAACAGAGAAGTTGGGAGACTATTGTGATTACTTATCAGCCCATTTTAAAACAATGAACCGTTCAGAACTTTACCATTCACCAGTTACATTTTAGTATAAACAATATGTACACATCAAAATCTCAGATAGGTGGGAATCTTATACCATACACCTGAATATTCTAGATATATTATAATGAAGACGAAGTGATATCATACGCAGTAAGGACTATCGTCAAATAGGCAAACATTAAGCCTTTACTGAGTAAATTTTTCCATTCGATTTCTAGTACATCAGTAACATCCGATTGCTGTCTTGAGATAGAATTGAGGGGCAGATCTGATTAGGGCCTACTGGAAACATACACCTTTTTTACCCTGACTGCTATCGTGGTGATCAAGGGAACCTTCACACATCACGGAAATGTTACTGGTATCAGCAATCAAGGATTAAAAATCATTGGATCCATCTAGAAATACCACTGATTTATTGGATTGGGTAAGGATTTAAAATTTTTAATTGGTGGGATTTTGAATAATTACAAAAGAGAAACACCCTCCACGGCACGTGGTTGTTAAACTGCACGGGGGGGTCGTTCAATTATACTATCACCTAGATTTGGGGTCGAAGTTTGCGGTGGTAAAGAGCGAGCAGCGCCTTTGTGTCTTCGCGTGGTCATCGATTCCACACAGTTTTAGTTCAAACAACAAAGTCAACCCCAAGGTTCTCGGGAAGATTTCTGGAGATGAGGGTCAGCGCACACAACTGTCGTTAGATCTCGTTAATAACCGCGTGTTGTTGGAATGATAAGCATCGATTTCTGTAGTGACTTTGGCATGACGAGGGACTACCGTTAAGGAGTTCCGTGAAGATCAAACCCCACAGCTGCGTAAAAGCAGTAGTTTTTCATCTCGTTCGGATTGCATTTCGTTTTCGCCACACTCTTCTTTGCTTGAAGACAGAACCAAATGCAGCTGATTCCAGTGTTGGCCGTTGATTGTGCCCAAGGGAAACTTAAGATAGACTTTATCGGTCCATATGCACAGGGCTCTGTATAAAATAGGGCGCAACATCGGCCAGTTGGACAATATATTCTGTGCAGAATACGATCTGATTAGCAGAACAAGACGCATTGTTTATTCTCACAAGGCACAATGGAACATATTTCAGTCTTTGGTCACCAATGTCTTGTCATCTATGCGTCTGGAGATATCCCAACTTGCACACATTTACTGCATTCAGAGTTTTTAGTTTAGGTTGCCACTCGGTATTCGACATCACAGCCAATTCCACTCCCATTTATTACATACATTTCTTAATGTGTGGGACGATGTGATATGCTGCCACATCACTTTTTTGATGAAGTAACCATAGCCACAACATAACTAGGTAGCACCTTAGCTACGGACCACCCAAGCTTCATGTGTGAATACGAAATTCCTTCACCAGATGATGAATGAAAGCTGGCATTCACTACATTCACGTGATCCTGAATTGCTGCAGAATAGCAAGTTGCTCCTGTCCACGGTTTTTATCGGGATGCCACATAAGTTTCAATCTTCGAAGAGCGCCCTTCATCTCATTTTCCGGCAGAGTAAACGCGTCTTGGACAGCATGCGTGATCCAGTCGCGAGCTTCATCTACGTTATCAACTGGTAGACCCTCTGTAGGCCGTGGCTCCTCGGCCTCTTCTTCTTCGGCACCATACAGCGTATGCTCGTTCGATAACTTAAATCTACGGAATTTATATAAAGTAATGGTATTCACTCTCTCATTTGACTCACGCCCTAAATCCACCACGTATCGCCTCTTCATTCCACTCTCAGGGCCTTCTGTATTTGACTCTTGTCTGATAACTCTAGCAAAAATGTACTCCGGTTTGGGGGGTAGCTCACAAGCGTCCTTGCTCTCAAACTCAAAAGCTGAATCAGCTAGTTGCATAGGTAATGCGTAGGCAACGGTTTCCCCTGGTTGAAATCTGTTGTATGGATTAACATCGAGAAGCTGAACAAATCTGTCCGGGACACTAGAACCAGGAGCAAATGGAAGGGTAGTTTCACTCTCGTCGTCATACTCAGGCATGTCGGCATTTGTGAGGACCAAATTCATACTGTCAAGACTGGTGCATGCAATAGCTTCCCGAAGTAACGAGAAGTGGTCGGAATTCATGGTGATGTTGCATACCCGAATGATGGTCTTGGCAAGTTCTCTATAAAAGAGACAATTTACTATCGGCAAGTCTGAGTGATGTAGATAAACAACCGGATCACCTGATTCTGAAAATCTCATGAACACCATTCGTTTTCTTGGCTGCTGAGATAAACAACCTTGAGAACCGACCATCTCAATCTGCAATTGTTCAAAGCACATTAGATGTACAACCTTTTGTATTCGGCTTATTCCATCTAGCTGATCTGCATTCAGCCGCGCCCCTTCATTTTCATGTCTCAAAAGCCTCTGTAACACTCTTTGCAGCTCTTGAGACTCCAAACACCTCCTGATGCTATCTAAAAACAAACAATCTGTTCCTGCACGGCACGTGGTGTTAAAACTGCACGGTCGTTCAATTATACTATCACCTAGATTTTGGGGTCGAAGTTGCGGTGGTAAAAGAGCGAGCAGCTTTGTGTCTTCGCGTGGGTCATCGATTCCACACAGTTTTAGTTCAACAACAAAGTCAACCCCAAGGTTCTCGGGAAGATTTTTCTTGAGATGAGGGTCAGCGCAACACAACTTCGTCGATCTCTTTAAATAACCGCGTGTTGTTGGAATGTATAATGCATCGATTTCTGTAGTACTTTGGCATGACGAGGACTCCCGTTTAATGAGTTCCTTGAAGATCAACCCCACAGCTGCGTAAGCAGTTTTCATCTCGTTCGGATGCATTTCGTTTTCGCCACACTCTTCTTTGATTGAAGACAGAACAAATGCTAGCTGTTCCAGTGTTGGCCGTGATTGTGCCCCAAGGGAAACTAAGATAGACTTATATCGGTCCATATGCACAGGGGCTCTGTATAAATAAGGGCGCAACATCGGCAGTTGGACAATCTCTTCTGTGCAGAATACGATCTGATTAGCACGAACAAGCACGCTATTGTTATCTACAAGGCACAATGGAACATCTTTCAAGTCTTTGGTCACCAATGTCTTGTCATCCTTATGCGTCTGGAGATATCCCAACATTGCACACATTACTGCATTCAGAGTTTTTCTAGTTTTAGGTTGCACTCGGTCTTCGACATCACAGCAATTCCACTTCACCATCTTATTACATACATTTCTTATGTGTCGGACTATGTGATTATGTGCCACATCACTTTCTTTGATGAAGTAATCCCTAGCCACAACATAACTAGGTAGCACCTTAGCTACGGACCACCCAAGCTTCATGTGTGAATACTGAATTCCTTCACCAAGATTGATGAAAGCTGGCATTCCACTACCATTCACACGACCCTGATATGCTGGCAGAATAGCAATGAGGTCTGTTCCAATGCTTGCAGGTGGGATAAATTTGATATGGGAAAGCGTTTCTACGAAGTCGCTTTCCCTCAATGCTTCGTTCCTTGAAAACGCATCAAAGAGTGTCTTAGACTTTTCCATTAGCACTTCCCGTTCGGTTTTCTGCTTAACACAACTGGCTTGCATCTGGATTCTTCGGGCATACTGAAGAAATAGCTCTTTCGTTACCGTTCTGTTCAGTCCAAACATTCCCAGGAAGTCACACCACTGTGAAGAAGATGCAAATTTTTCTGGAAGTAGGTTCGAAGGTTCAACCATTATCCTAAAGACTCTGACCATTGGATCGTAAAAATAACGAGCCTTTTGGAGATCTCCATTGATATCTGGAATCCAGTCTATGCTTTCAAGGCAATTCAGCAAACGCGTGTTGTCTTCGGTGTTCCATTTCTAAGTGAGTTCTCACGAATGGATAGCATGTGTTCCTCCCTTTGCTGTTTGCTCCAGCAAAAATGGAAAGTGGGTAGAATGTACTTGATGTAGATATCAATCTCTTATCGGTGTAAGTGCCCCATAACTTATACAGATGCGCCCGAGTCCTGTGTCAGGTTGAAGGAATACGCAACTACTTTGAGTTCTCCACACGTCTTCACCCATAGGAATTCTGCAAGAACATGTATGACAATTGAATCCACCAGCTATACTGGACAGTTCTCCTTTCCACTGTGCAAAACAACGGAAGCTTTTTCAGAATATTTGCTTGTCGTATGTACTTATATCTTTTCGGATAACCCTTTTGGAAGTACAAGAGTAGGTCACGGCATTGTTGAGCGTTTAAGATACCGTCAAGGGACCTTTCTTGTAAGATGTGATCAAACATGAAGAGAACCTCCTCTCGTTTATCAAGAGAGGCTACGGTACTTTGGAGAAAACTGTCACGTGTACGTCCGCTTTGCGTCCAAAATGTTGGAAAATAGGTCGTGGAACTCGAACCTAGGTGTACTGTGTCGAGAATAGGACACTTAAGTTTGTTTAGAATTTCAGTCAAGCAATGTGAATCGGATCCCAAATAAACCACCGTTTTTGCCTGCTTGGGGAATACAAGTTTTGATGTGGTCGTGGGTATTATTGGCCATCGTATCCCGAGGGTACTTTCTCCAAAACATGAATATGAAATCCCACAGTCGTTGAATCCAGCGGATGGAAGGATGCCCTTTCTCACTAGGAGTCCAGTCAACATGTTTTTCGCCGTCATGCCATTCTTCAGGCAAATGTAGTTCAAGATATGAAGTTAAATCTTGTACTTCAAACTTCCGTATTACCCTGCTCTTCAATAACACATCCTCTCGCCTTTGAAATATTTCTACCAGTGACGGGTGTATGAATAGCTCTGGTTTTTCTGGTAGAAGATCTAGGAATTTTGTCAGATACACAGGGTCACTTGGTGAAAACGAGCTTAGCATATCGTCGTTCGTTAGCCGCAATGGAACTCTGTTCAAGTCAATGCATGAATTCGTATTTAAGCAGTATTGGATCACATCTTTAATACATTTTTGCGTTTTGAAACAAGTTCCATTTAAAGCACACGGCACAAACGGCACCACATTCTGGCTCTTGGCCGACAAGTGGCGTAACACTTCATCGGGTGTCACACGAGCAGAATGCACTTTGGCCTTAACAAACGCGTCGCAGACCTTAAGGGGCCCCGTCACTAATTTAAATCCGGTTGAAAGCAGAACAGCACGAATATTCTCTCCATCTTCGCTGGCAGGCAAGTCATCGAAAAATGCCGCACTTTTTCTTGAATTTGGACTATGCCAAGTAACGGGTTGAGCTTCAGAAATCCTATTTGCTATCACAGGCAAAACTTGCATGTCGTGTTTGTCTACATACAGCAGAGTGCTCTTTGCCAAAATATTCCAATCTCCATAGTCACTGGATGGAAACAGATTGAAGTAAGCTTTGATGCGATTGTCTGATATTTGACAATCAATTTTCGAAAACATCACTTTGGCGTCTTTGATCAAATGAGCATAGGCAGTAGCTATCACCTCCTGTGCAATGCGTCGATTCCAAGAATGAGCAAGACTTGTTTCTGATCCATCCCCTTGAGCAAAGTACCCTGTACTTTTTGCAAGATGTCTGCGGGATGAGTCCAAAGCAAATGAACCATTTACATGTACAGGAAGTTTAGACTCTATTGGAAGTGGTAGAAAACAATACACCCTACGTTTCGTATACCATCTTGTGCTTTTGTAAGATATTGACTCGTTGGACCGTACCATTGCCGCTACACCTCCTCGTGGTATTTGCCGTTTAAGTCCTCTTTGTTGTGAGTCCTCTTCAAGTTCAAGAGGTTCCTCAAAGCCAACACTTTGAGCAACCATCCAGGTTTCATCCAGTCCATCTTTGTCTTTAATGTCTAAGCTGTATACCTGAGTCATAGGAACAATTTTGTCGCTTGCGTCTTTATATTTCTCTACGTGATCTGTCAGTTCCTGGCGGCGCCCCATATCCGCAGCTCCTATCTTGCTTGAAATGGTATACACATCCTGCTTTCTTCCATCTTTTGAAATCACAGATATGTGTATATCCTCGATGTGCTTAAGGAAAAAGAGAGAGTCTTTTGCAATTTTCTTGAACTCATCCAATAATGTTTTCATTCTGTTGTCGTCATACCATTCGGTCGATATTGTTGATGTTTCTGCCATTTCTTTCGAGCGGAGTGGAAAGCGAAACATAGTGCTACCATCTAATTTGAACTTGTCGCCTAAGAAGACAGTCAGCATATCTGGAAATTTATTCTGAAATTTACTCGAACAATCAAACATTCTACCCGGTCTACGACACGAAGCACCTGGTACATAACGTACCTGAGGGTCAAATACACACAATTTTTCGTTGTTTGTAATGAATGTTGGACAATCGGTGAGATGGTAGACAGCATTGAACCCTACCCCAAATCGACCAGCTGTAGAACTATCGTTCAGCTTTCCTCCAACGCCGACCTTTTGAATTCCCAAAATGTCTTCTTTTGAGAACTGACGATTGTTGTAGACACAAAGCGCAGGTAATTTTTGAATAGGTTCCCATTTTGTCTTGTGAAGGATCTTTTCTGACTGGTGTGTCTGGGAATCGTATACAAAATGGATTTCGGTGGCTCTCGCATCATCTGCATTTTGCAATAATTCTTTCATTACGTCAGACACGTGATGATAGTCTCGCAAAATAGTCTTCAATCTATTTGTTAATTCCTCTGTTTGACCAAAACTGCTATCAAACCCCTCCGAAGAGGAACAATCGCGAAGGCTTCTCTCCCTTGCCGTTGGTATTCCTAGTACCCTGGCATTATGTAGGGTCAACCTTTGATGTGTTTTTTCGAACTCGTGATCCTCTATCCACCACATGTCATTGTATGTGAGGTTTTTTGCTTCCTGAATTATCCCCTCGTTGTTAACAGCCAGAAGTCGATCCTTGTCGCTATTGCTGTTGGCTTGAAGAATCTGCAGAAGACATTCTTTGCTCTTCACTATACCGTCTTCGCTTTCGAAATCTCCTTTGAATGCCTCTAGCACATTTGTTGATACAATGTCAATAACACACTGAAGCATATGGTGCGCAAGTGTGATATCATCAGGATTCAAAGGGAGACCTGGGTAAAGTCCTTCTAGTTTTATCAGTACATCAAGGAAGTCTCTCGGCTGAAATTCTTCTCGGACACCGCAGATCTTCAAAAGGTTAGTATAGGGCGTGAGAATACTAGGCACATTATACAAGAATGGACGACATTGGTTTTTGAAACGAAAGGCTAGTTGTTTCGACTCAACAAATTTACCATCGGTAAATAAGAACCGTGTCCTGCGTAATTGCTCGATTTGGGGGAGATAAATTGGTACTGGAAGCACTTGGTTTTCTTCACCGAGAAGACACAATTTCTTTTGCAAGAAATCGTATATGTCTCCACATATTTTTACCACCGTAGAATGGTCATGTGTCTTGGTTTCCTCTTCAATGATGATATTGATCTGTTCCACAATTTCGTCAATTGGCGGTTCCTTGTTCTTAATTCCAAGAAATTCTTTCACTCTATCAGTCATCACATCAGCCCCTAGAAGTTTTTCATCAAGAATGCATCGTACTGATCCTACTAGATTGCTAAACTTTGCTTCGTATATTTCTGCAGCTGCTCTAAATTTAGCCCCTTTGTTGTGCCATGGAAAAGGATAATCTTCTTCTTTGTGCATGGTAGGAAGAAAACGGAGAGTACTGTATTCTGTGAGTTTGATCAAGCGTTGGAGCACTAATATTGCTGTCGAATTCCTGGTTAGAAAGATCCTTCAACTTTTGGTTAATCATTCCAAGAAGAAGTATACTTCTTTGGATAGAAGGAGCACCAAAGTTTTCCTCACAAGCTATCGTTTCAGACCGTTCACAAATATCCTCCCAGTCCATAGTATCAGTGGCCATACCAAGCTCCGTCAGGGAAAGGAGACGTTCATCCTTTAGGTACCCATCGCCATATGGAAAACGCATATTTCCTTCATGAAACAGCTTTCCTGCAAGGCGTTTGGGATGTACCAATCGACAAGGTGTTACAAGATTTTCCTCATCTTTAGAGACAGGTATACATTCTGTCGTACGCAACAATTCATCATAGCGTACCACTTTAGCTGAACCGATACGTTCATCTAGTAAATGTTGGATAATAATATCTCTGTGATTTGAATCTATGACATTGGTATCCTCTTCTTCGCACTTTAACAGAGGAAAGAAAACATCTTCAATAAATCTCGACCAGTTAAATGTGTTTTCTTTAAAGAATCTCAGAACGCCTGAATCGTTCATGCTTCTATACACAGGTGGCAGGAATCGGACAATCCTTTGCGGCCGGCAGTGTTGATTGATGAGTGTTATGACAGAATCCTTCACCATCGGTACTTCTGGAATGCCTTCTATAAAAACTACACTAGTTAAAGATACCCAGCGATTTCCATTGTGAATCACCTCCAGGGCATGATTCTGCTCACTGCACAACAGGTCATAGAAACCTTTCACAACTGGTCGAAAATCACTGTGTACTGACTCAAAGGTTGGCCACAGCGTCTGGAATGATCGGGCATCAACTATATCCTTATTTTGCGCGGCCTTCAGATCATTTAAAAGATTAAGGAACGCTTTACAAATGACATCCACCATTAAGCAAACATTCCACTGTATTTCAAACTCTTCTTCGTTTAGATCCTTTGAGGTGGATGTTTTGCTCCACATTTGTCTACGATTCGGTTGTAGCAGGAAAGTACTATTGATATGGAAGGGTAGTCCGGTAGATATTTCTAGCGGGAGAAAGCTGAATGCCTGACCTTCAACACACTTAGGCTCCAAACCTTCTCGTCCACACCCAAGTAATGTAGCTACTCCCCCACAAGGAAGTATGCAGCCGGAAGTCCGTGTTTGGATTTGGCCTTTTCAAGAGCCATTCCTTTAGAAATACAACTGCTAACGCAATATACAAACAACTTTGACTTAACCAAAACCCGTTTATTCGTGTCCACCTGTTCGATGTCCTTTGTGTGAATTTCAAGTATCATGCTGGATTCCACATTGTCTGTAATTTCAGGCTCCTTTGCATCTGAATCTTTTTCCTCAATTTTGGGTAAGTACGCGGCAGCTGCCTTGAGTAAGTTCCTTTCTGCTCTTAGGTTGCTCTTTGGTCCTTTTATCGAGCGATCGAGCTGCAACTTCCTGTTTACGCAAACGGAGAGAACCTCCTCAGCTAAATGAGGTGAATTACCTTCTTCAAGAACATGCACACTTACTCGCTCTATGTTTTGGGTAAAGAGCAAAAGTGTGGAACTTGACCTTTTAAAAACTCGAAGCAGATCTTGTATTTTCTCTCTTGACTGATAAACAGCGTCCGACAGTATTTCTCCAGAATGACCGGTGATTTCAATCTGTGACCGAAAGGGTAAGCGGAAGAGGGTGTGCTCATACTCATTGCCATCTAAGACATTGCAGCCGAATACATCTTTGAATGGCAGGAATTGGTCAGGAAAGCTCCGTAGTGTAATTTTGTGTTTGCTATTTCTTACATCTAGCTTTATTCCAGGTTTTGCTGCCGTGACACGTTTTCTAAGATGTGTGGTTCTTGGGTCGAATATCATAATGAAACGTCCGCTAACAAAACTGGGAACGTCGGTCAAGTGATACACTGAGGTGAATCCTAATCCAAATCGTCCCACTTTATATTTACAGTTCTCCATCTTTTTGGTAGGCAGCTAGCTGCGCTATATTGCTGATATTTTTAACATCCTCTTCAGTGAATTTTGCGTCATTGAATGCCCACAAGGCCGGACCTTGGCATGATTCCATTCCTTTATCTAGTAAGCTGGTCTGAGCATCTGTGTTTGTACGCCAGTCAATAAGAAATTTTACCTGAGTCGCTCCAGCATCATCAGCATTCTGTATTAGTTCTTTGAATATATCTAAGCCCTCTTTATACAACTCTAGATTTCGACGAATGGCGTTTACTGTGGTCTCGTGTGGACCTTCCATATCATATCCCATGTCAATTGCCTCGGTTGGAGCCACATAATGACTAAGTGGAAGCAAGTCTAACTGCTTAGCTGTCTCAGTTGGTACTTTTGGTGAACAACGGGCAATTCGCAATCACTTTTGGTATATTCATCGAGAAGTCGTTGGTCGTCTACATACAAGCAGTTTTGAGCTTTCACTAAATTAAGAAATTCCATATTGCCATCGTCCCGTGTAGGCACGAGAATATCGACAGGATGAGGCGGAGGAGAGGTGGCGATACAGTTCAAAATTGCACATACAAGTCTTAAATCGTCTTCAATATTGATCCGCGATCTGTTTCCAATTCCATTAGCTTTCTGAACGGACTCCAAAACACTGCATAGCACGTTTCCTGGAAATTGTTTCTGAACACCAGCAGCAGACAGAAATTGCAAGTGGATAGATTCTGGAAGAAAGAACAGATAAGGATGCAATTCTACCCCGAGGCCACCTCTATCAAAGGCTACCTTGTCTTTTGTTGTAAATCCTCGCCCATGCCAAACCCATGCGTAATAAATCATGCAACTTAGTATTGATGGCCCGACTGTACATGTTGCGGGGCTGCCTTATTCAGAAATGCGTATATATCGGAAACCATCCTCGGGTATATATAATCATCCGAATCACGGCTGTAGCTCTTGCTCACATTCTTCAAATGGCAAACCACACGCTCAACGTGTATGTAGTTTTCATGATTCAGTTCGTGGTGCCAGCCAAAAGCATCCTTCATCGTTTGGGATACATCATTCATGTCAACCAAGGGCATGGTACTTCCTTGCAGAAATGAGGTTGTAAGTGGACCAATATCCCGTGGTTTATAAAGCGAACTTTGTTCGCCAAACCACGCTAGGCTATTTGGGTATCCTACTGCTGCAGATGAGACGACAGGTACCCAGGCCTTGTCTTCTAGGAAACTGGAAAATGCTTTGGTAATTTTATTGTAGCTTATCATTTCTGCTAAAAGGTGACAGCTGCGGTTGATATATGTGAAGAGTATTCTGGCTCGAGACGATGCATCGACTTTCTCGTCGCTGTTGTGAACTTCTGCAGCTACTGTAAGGAACTCCCGGGCTGTGATACTTGACGATTCCCGAAAGCCAACACGTCGTATCTTTTCTAGGAGTCCCGTTTTCAAATAGTGTCCAGTGGGAAACAGAGGACAATGTGAAAATAAGAGTTTCATGTCCTGGCAGTCAGGGTCGAACAAATTCTGTGGGGAGTTTTTCTTTCCATCTGCAGTAGGTATAAAGTTCACAGATTTAACATCGCTGTCATACTGCGACCTTTCCAAAACCCATTTCATTAGTTGTAGTATCTCTTCATCACTGTAGCAGCCACTTGGGCTAGAAACCTGCGGCAAAATATATGCCCTAAGTAGTTCCTCCTCTTGTACTTCATGACATCTGAGTTTCCTAAGAAAACCCTTTGAGCTTTCCTCGCCTACGCATATGAACACTTCTTTAACGTGACTTACCGGTATTCCATGGAAGTCTTTCGGTATAATTTGTTTGCAGTGATTAACTGAAACGTAGTTGTTGTATGTATCACGAAATACTGGTAGATGAACTATGAAGCTGCGGTGGTTTTCGATGGCTCGAATTGTTAGTTCTGAAAGAAACATCCTAAACGTATCTTTGTCTTCCTCAGATGTGTCCTTCACACGTTTAACCACCTGTTTTGGGTTTGCAGCAAGGATTTCACAAACGCCCTCAGGATTGGGTGGTTGTATGATATGCTCGATTTCAGGGTGATCCCGGACGTAGCTTGGTAAAGCATGGCGAACAACTACAGCACCAATTTCTTCTAGAAGCGAACAAATACAGCTTGGGATTTCCTGACTGTCTTCGACCTTCTTTACTTCAGGCTCTTTTGGTTGAGGTTTCTCAAATATGACAGTATTTGGCCGAAGTCTGACTAGATAGGTTGGTTGTGTTTCTTCATTAGGGTTTTGAACAGGCAGCAGAGGTATTTCGTTGAGTTTGGACAGTGAAAGCTTTTGTTTATTGCGGCTTAACCAGGCCAAAATATCTAACAACCACTTTTCTCCGGGATGGTCGTTTCTTCCAGGTTGCCACAGTACTTTCGTGTTTGAACTGTTAATCCAATTTCTCGGTAACGCTTCGATCAAGAGTTTAACAACATACTTTTCACCGAAATGAATTAGTTGGGTACAACTCTGAGCAGTTGTTGAATGCAACGCTATTGGAAGAGTGCTTGCCGTAAACCTGTGGTTCAGGTTTGGAATAATATCTGCAGGTGTGTCCTCCATAGGAATGAAAACGCTAGGAAGTGACTTTGAGAAAGAGGTGAAGGTTCCATCTCTAAGAGGTAGGAGATGTATATCGGTGAGATCATTAAGCTGGTTATCTCTTAATATATATTCAAGAAGTTCAGATTTTTCATCGGTGTTGAGCCAATGTAAGTGGTCTTTGCGGATAGCTTTCCTTACTAGTGCTGGTGTTACATCCTCCATTTCAACTCCACCAGAGATCAATGTTTGCAAAACATGTCCAGGAAGTTTCACAACCGCTATTCCCTTTCGAAGGAGAACCTTCTGTAATAAATTGCTACAGCCAGTATTGCTCTCACTATTTAGGAACACGTCTTTCGGAGCGAGCCACTTTCCCCCATCTACTTCAGAGTACAAAATATGTTCATTCTGCACTCTTTTCACCAAAGTGACGATTCCTTCATTCCATTCTGGGTGTCTCTTATCGTCTATATTTGGCCAACATCTATAGAGATCATTTGGCATTTTCATATCAGCGGTCTGAATCAATTGCAGCAGCAACTTTGCATAAGCTTCCGGAAAGACCTCGTGTATAAGCTTCTGATTCCACTTTGCCTGGTTATCGTGAGAACTCTCCTTGTCAGGCCATTTGATACCCCTGCGATTATCGTTCAGTCCAAAATATCCGTGTACATGGATTGGAAACCCGGGACTTTCATCAGGTGGTAATGGTAAAAAGCAAAACACTCTTCCGTGCTGTTGGTCATCTTGGTCTTCTTTACGAATGTCACTGACGGGTACAGTGGTACTGACCCAAGGTAATAGTTTCAGATTTTGATCGCTGGTCAATTCCCGTAACTCATCACTGACACCTGTCAATTTCAATAAATTCACGGTGATATATCTTGAAACATTCGATTGTTTTTGATGGAATGTTTCAATTCGGAAATCTGTGTCGGATTGCGCATCACCTACCATGTCTTTGCACGCATTCACGAATTTCTCACGCTCTCGTCTCAGATCGGCGACGTATCGTCCAGCAATTTCACCGATAACGGAAGGTGGTGTTCTTGCCAAATCCAGTTTTTCGTCAATGACACAGATTCTACTCTTTTGAAAACAAAGTGATCCTTTCGCATCGATTTGGTACGCTAAAAGTTTTTCCATCGTCTTTCGTCATATATTGTGTTACTGAGTTCTGATTCTTCCTTTCGAGAGGAAAACGAAAAATTGTTGCCGGGTACATGCCGTCCTTGACGACGTCGGAGTTAAAAATATGATGTCTAAAAGGCTTTATCTGATCCTGTTATTTGTGGAATTGTTTTGAAGTTAGTTCCAACTCTTCCCTTTTCGCCTTCACCAAAACTTTCTCACGGGACCAAGAAACCTATTCCTTCGTCGCTCATAATGCTTGGAAAAGAATCTGTCTTTAAAACCCAATACGATATAATAACTTTCGTTTGATTTAGATTTATAATAGTAATCACTAGTGAAACTCTATACTTCTATAAACCAATTACTTTCCAAAAAATGTTCTCTTTCATGTGTTTTTCTGTAAATGGCAGTCCTTCTAATATTTAATTAGCAACGCCCTTAAGAGTCCCCACACCAACGTACAACACACAAACAAAAAACAATAAACAAAAAATGAACAAAACAAAAACAAAAACAAAAACAAAAACCACAAAAACAACATGTATAAACAAAACAAAGCCAAACAATAACAAAACAACCCTATGACCCAAAACAACCCCACAACAAAAACAAACAAAAACAAACAACAAAAAAAATGACTGTGACTCACACGTGACCTTTGACCTTTTAATAATATATGTTTAGAAATTAAGCTATGGATCATTGAACCTATGTATCATGCTAGACTAAGTCGGTTCGTGCAATTCAGCTACTGTCATTTTACCAAGATTCGCTATTTTATATGTACGGATAGAAATTTGGTGTCTCCAGTGTTGCTTCAATTAGAATCAGGAATCCCCGATCTAATAATTACGAAATCTCTTTTTTTCAGATACAAAATTTCGCAGTACAACTGTTCACAGGTAAGTTTTGCTAGATAATCCCCACACAACGGTGGGCAAAAACGATACCAATTACTGTCTCTACATCTTACCCGTCAAGTGGGTAATACGGAATGAAGCCAATTCCAAATTTCCAACCCTTCGTGGGTTCATTCTCTTTCCACTCTGCTGCTGGATTTTGATATTATACCATTCGTTCTCGTTGAAAACCTCCATCGTTGTAGGCATTAGCGCGGCCTATGGAATTTTCTTAACTCCGGCGTGTGCAATGAATCACATGGGTAATTCCGTTCTATCATACATGAATATGACTTTTTTGGCTCCGGCGTCATCCGCATTTTGTACAAGTTCCTTGGAAGAACCGAATGAATAAACAAATAATAAATAAGCTAATTAACCAGAGGCTTACCGAGGTATCAACCCAGTGGGATATACATTTTTGAAGTCGTTAGGGTAACCTCTCCAACAGGTTATCGGTGCTCCAACAACCCCTATGGGAACCAATATGCCAAAATTAGGCCAATGTTGGTCGCAATTTCTCAAATATCGAGAGGAAAATGGCGAATGTTATTCTATTTCTTCCATATATTTTCGCCATGGGAACAACCCTCCCGGTTGGTACGGCCCACTCATGTAACTAAAATAATATACCTCACAGATCCGTTACCGTATAATTAACGTTTTATTCCTGAATCCTTGTGACCCAGTTAAACCAAATGTGTACGTTCCACCCGGCTTAATTTTTAGGCGTCTTCTCCATATTAATGTTCCTTTTAATTTTGTTATAATTTCGGTCATACTTTTAGCAAAACGATGCATGCTCCAAAGGCTGGAATGCTTCCTACATGTTTGCTATGTACAAAAGAAGCATTTATAAACACAAAGTCAACCGCAATGTGCTAAATTTTAGGTAAAATTTTTTTTTTTTTTTTTTTTTTAATTTTAGTGCAAAAATTACAAATAAAAGCCTTCTACTTGTTTAAATCGCCCTACTAGCTTTGAAACATTTTACCTTCAAAATCTGTCCTCCATCCGGATACTTGTCTAAAATTCCCGTAAGGTACACACAGTAAGGGTGGTGTTTCTGTCCAATCCTCCTTAATTAACAGATACACCAAGAGTTAAATAACTCGTTCCGTCACACAGTTTCATTTGCAACAAATCCCCAACTCACCTACAACTACAAGAAAACTTTGCATTTTGAGGTGCGAAAGTTCCACGCGCAGATACCGTGGATCTCTGTGGGTTTTGTTTGCGTCTTATTCTCGCGAAGAATTAAAACAAAAACAAATCGCGTCAATCCCGAGTCCTCTACGCCCCTTTCAGGCCCGCATCATCTACGCAAGCGTCACTGCTTTGCTGCGTAATTGAATTGCCGCAACTTTTTTATTTCAAAATTTTTTTGTTAGTCATCCAAACGTCAAATTTTGCCTTTTCACAAGACTTGCGTGGTTTAAAACATGGAACAGCATACCTTTTACCTTTTTTGTTTTGGCCATAGCTCAAAAACTATTTTTTTTTTCAGATCTTAATCAGCCCCGTTGTAAATACCAGTATGTGGCAATTCTGAAAATGTTATCGAGTAGATCACTAACACGTCAAACACCTCAAGCTCACAACCCTTCCCAACAAAATAGGCCTATCCCTCACCACAAATAATGTACGAAGATAGTCCTATGTCGTGACTGTCGTCAATGGAGTTACGTATCGTGGACGTCAAAGTCAGAAATATCCTTTAAAACACAACCAAATGAGCTTTGATTGAAAATTTAGAATAATACTGATTTAATATGATTTTCTCGATTGAATTAAATAATTTTTAATGTCTCAAAACACATTACATTCAATAATGCTGCACTCAATGTAATATTTTTAAGTCTTAAGTTCACTTATGTTACGATTTCTGTCCACGATTAAAGGAAGCGTTTGCATTTCAACGATGATATGTCCTCCCCCGATACTCCAAATGACAGCATTGCAAAATTATTAATCCACGGAAATATATCCATGAGAATCTTTTCAGTCCCTAAAGATAACTTTATCCAGCATTTCAAGACGACTGGGCTGTCCTCGACGACACTAAAATTTCACAGCATATCTATCCTCGGGGATATAAAATCAGCACGATTTCTATTCTGTCGCATATGACCACGTTTTTAGACGCACAATTTGGATCCTATGTGATTCCCGCACTTTTGGCTTCAAGACGAATCAGAATAATTGAGAGATTTTCGTTCACATGGTATCTAAATCTGGTAACTGGATACTGCAGATCTAAACTAGCGTTAACTACTAGCTACTCGGCTACTGGCCAAAATCTTCCCAGTGAGTACTATTTATCACCTCACAGCTAGATTCCCATATATCTATAATAGGTATTACAACATCATCATGCATAAACATAGCCCAACACTGGCCAATTGGATGACACACAAATGAAATCATTAATTACATAATGGGAAGCTACCTATTTTGCAATCTCAGTTGTTTTGCAACACATAGTTTACATAATAACTTGGAATACCCCATAACAATGGCATAACAATAAAAAAGTGTTACAATATTGTATTTTGCAATACGAACGAAACGGAGAAAAGTTAGAAACAAGACCGGAGAACGTGTATGAAAGCATAAATATGTCCATTTCACCTTATCTCTAGATAATTGTGAAGTTAAGACAGGATCAGGGACCCATATATGGGGATTACGATTCTTTATACGGAGTTCCTAACCCTCGGATAAGGCACTTTATCTCTAGAAAAGGCTCCTTATCTAGGGTTTACGGCCGTATCAGGAATTTACATTGCCTTATCTGGGGTATGCCGGAAACACCGGATAGCAGCAAACCCCAGATAAGGCTCGTTACTCTTACTAAAGGAAGATAGTCATTTAACTTCGTAAGTCCGGAAGTAGGTGTAGGTTTTGTTCCATTTTCTTCCTTATTCTGGGTTGTCTGCCAATCCTATGATATCTGTAAATGCAAAATAAACAGCATAATATCGGTTCCCGTCGAGACTGCTCTGTCTTGGTTTATTTTGTGTATTTAAGTGTTTGTTCTATTTAAAAATCAGGGTCTACAATATTCGATTTATTTTCACCTTACGTCCAAAAGTATCCCATAAAACTATCATTCCCTGTCAATGTCATGTGTTAAATTAGTGGAAAACAGTGTGGAAATCCACGAGTAAAGGCGAATGAAAGGAAGGAAAGAGTTTTTACTTGTTTTGATTAGAAATCAAGTTTCGTAACACAGATGGGTCAAATGCTATTAATGAGGGGTGTCTGCCAAACTACCACCGATGCACGCTGGTCTGGCCCGGCTGGACGTGGTTCATGGTTCTAAAATGAACATGACCACTCGGTAACGGCGAGTTGTTGTTTTGAAGGGGGGGGGGGGCCCGTCCCCTAAGTCGACGGAATAATGGGAATGACTAGTGTATTACATTTACCGTGTGTCACCCAAAATTTAATAGAACGAATAGCATGACCAGACATGGTAGAAAATGTCGGCTTGTCATTCTTCTTTTGTGATTGAAACTTCATTTGTTGGGTAGGTTGGCATGACTTGCTAAATTGACCCATATTGTATTTCTGTTCTGGAATGCTCAACTGCAGTCTCTTTTTCTGATGAGAAGGCCGCCCTTTCTTGTCCGTGGTTCGGAAACACTGTTGACTGGTTTAATGTAAGTAAAGGTTTCACTTGACGACCCCTGTTTGCTTATTTCTTCTTTTCTCGTCTTTTTTCTGTCAGGGCCTTCTGCTCGACAGGGTGTCCACGTTTTTCTTTGTTACGATTTTCCATTTCTGAAGCCAAGCACGTAATTCAACTAATTGTCTATACAAAACCACAATGGGCCGTATCCCAAAAGGTGTTTAATAAGTTAAAACAAACCGTTTATCTTAATAGTAGTGAGATAGATAGATGATAATTGTTGAGTCTAAGATTAAAGGCATTCAAATGCGTCATTTTTTAATTAAAAGTTAAATACTGTTCTGAGCATGTTATCATAATTATCTATCTATCTATATATATATATAATATTATATATATAATTATGATATATAACCACGATATATATATATTATATATATTATATGAGAAATTGAGCTACTTAAACTCTTGTGAATTACTGCATGAAGAAATAAATACCAAATACGTAAAGAAATGTGATGACAGGGGACGTGCATTTATTAATCGAAATGAAACTTTTCTGTGGATGGGACCAGCACCCAAAACCTTCCGGGAAGATAGGATGCGCTATCAAATTGCGCCACAGCGCACATGATGGGTCTGTTCGAGTTTCTACATCTTATTTAGCGTGCGATGCGTAATGCCGTCCACATCGCGAGGTGATCACCATTCTGATACACAAGCAATCGAAAAAAATGAAAAAGGGTAAAGTTTTGAATCGGACATTAAACTCAGTAATATGTGTTCATTTGGAAAAACAAAAACAAAGATTTGTTCGGTGGCCCTGGATGTCGGAAAAACCTAATGAAAGGCACTTTTCAAAATGTGTTTAGGTTTACTCGATCTCGCGGGACAACCTATACTTTTTACCGGTGAGAGCTATTTGTGAGGGGCACACAGAAATTAAATTTTGTAGCACTCCTAATCCGTGTGTTTTAAATATATGTGCTTTCCGGTCAATACAATGTGCAATGGTCAAAACACAGAGGGTCAACTGGTAAAAGTAATGTCATTTAATATGTTGAAATACGACGGTCTGAGGCAGGTGCCTATTGGATCCTGAATATGGTAACAATGGTTTTCACGCTGCCCTCACAGGTGATATGGGGCTCATCATTACTTCATACGTTACCTAAACCAAATCGACTAATACAATAGTCAATACCCACTCAAAAATGGTTCTCAACGTAGTTCTTAATCGTTGAAGGCACTTGCAATGCAATATATGCATATTTGAAATATGCCCAAACACATAAAAAAAACGCAAAACACAATTGTGTAATAACGTCGCCTAAAAAAATCGGGAAATTGTATGTGTCATTTAGGAACAATGCAGACGGACCAAAAAGTAATGAACATACAATGTATAGTGCCCAGCAGGAATTTAATTCATTTTCCCATGACTTACTCTTTAATTATATAAATATCATTTCTAATTCATTAATTCCCATGCCATATTTTTTTGAAACACCTTGCAATCAAACAATCGAAATCTTTAAAACATTTAAAAGATAGCGTTTTCATAGTGACCACAGAAAAAAGCGTTTAATTCCTAAAATCGTTTTAACAGTGAAGTCACAGTACAGTGAGTGATGTGAATGATGTATAATCATTGTATTAAAACTAAAAATTCAATTCAGGAAAGTACAGTGAACAAAATGAAGTTTGTACTTGGCCCTTTTCCTTTCAAGTCAACTTTCTATTGTAGGCATCGAAGCGACCTTCTTGGATAGATAAAAATGTTCTTCCATATTTCACCTAATGGATACGACCCAAAACTTTTCCCCAGCTCCTATATCAGCGCGAATCGAGTATAATTTGTATGATGTACTTTTTCTCTTGGTGAAAAAGAGAGCGATTTGGGGTTATCTTTTATTAGACACCCGGTACTAAGGAGTCAGCAATTGGAAACACCATCCCAGATTGCTTCAAACAAAAGGTATCGCGTGATGTGATTCATCCTAAGTATCAGATCCCTTCGAGGACACGCCATCGCTCATAATATCATAACGCAACATCACAATACAACTGAAAATTTTGGAAAAAATACCTATTTACCATAAATTTTTAAACATGTGTTGTGTAGATGTGTGATTGAATACATTCATTGAAAAATATGTTGTATACATGAAAAAAAAGGTTAGCTTTCTTGTTTTAGGTAAATTATGCCTGTTAATTTATGTTATTTGATTTCTCAGGTTTTCAAATTTATTTTCAACTTTATTTTCAATTAGCGGAAAACTTGATATTACAGCATTTTGGAGATGTGCACCACAGGTTATAAGTAAACAAATGTGAATGAGGTGAGTTGGTTCTTACTGAACAAATTAACGGAGTATGGTATATGTTAATTAGCTAGCTAACTATTTATGCTAAAAGATCCATGTACCTGAATCTTGCTTGTATAGATATGGTCTTCGGTAATCTAAGTTATTTTAGTTTGATTTAATTTCAGAGCTTGAGACGGCTCACGCACCATTATCACGGAACTAGGTTAGTTATGTGCGGGAAAACATGGTCATTAATTATAGTCCATTACACAAGTGGTATCTAGGCAGTTTTTACTATTAGGGTACTAAGAATTAGTCCTAAAGATATGGGACTCATACAATGTATCAATCCAATTTTACACTTTATTTTTTTTGCACAAAAAATGATTTTTTGAGAAAAGGGTGGTGTTTTGAAAATGCCGTTTACATTGTCTTCTATGGAGTACTTAACCACTAATTAGCGAATTAATGCTAAAACTTAGGTGATATGTGGGTTAAACTTGTTTGAATTAAAAGAGTGTGATGGTACTCACATTTATATAAAATTATTAAAATTCTATTGTTCACACATTTTAATCATGTGAACAAATTCCACCACCTCATTGAATGTATGCATATAAAAATCGTTGGACGGGTCATTTTACAAGGGCTTTCACAAATACAATAGGCCAACGACCTTGCTATTGTCCACATTCCCTGCACAACGCTCGCAGGTAAATCGATGGAAGCTACATCATGAAAAAAATATTTTGGAACACTTGATGCAATATATTGGAACCATTGCCATGTCCACCATGAGATCGGAATTTGGTAAGTCATTGTTCTTTAGAAACCAGAGGTCTTCCCCTTTACCAAAATCTTCCTCACTCCCCATCAATCAATATTGGGGTTGGCAAAGCTGTTGACACACTGTACCTCGGATTAAACATTGAATTGGGGGAGGAGGGGGTCACCTTTTCTCTAAATCGGTCAAAGTGATCCAACAATTTTTTTCGGAGGATTCTAGGCCACGTGACAGCTCTTGAGGCCATAATAGGTAAGGTTTTCACATTTTCCGTGGTCTTCGCCTTCTCAAAAGAGATGTAGAGTAACACGTAACAGACCCCCCCACCCTTTTTGTAGACACAATAAAATACTGATCTTGGATGCTTTAAAATTTTGTGGAAAAAAAATAAAAAAAATAAAAACTTGTTCAAACTTAAAATTCGTCGCTTTAATTCGTTGGTTGTAAACCCACAAACACAACGTCAACGCATTTTAGATCAACTTAGATAATTAGTGACATTCCGCAACAATATACATGATTTATAATGAAATTCAGTTATTTTGGACCTCAAATCAGGATATTTTCTAGAGCGTTTTCGACCAGCTATTGAGGTCACAGCGATGTATTGTCTTATCTTTGTCCAAGAAAATAACGCATGTTGGCGTGACCTCCTAATCTGCTGGACGTCTCATTATTGGTATTGTTATTTGTTCAAGTGTTTATTCATTTCTTTACCCCGCTATTCAAATAGGGTATTGACAAGATGAACTCACCGTTTTTCAATTGCTTAGACTTCGAAGGTTACTAATATGTCCTTTCTGCATGGTTCAAATACAAGATATGTAGCTTGACATTGAACTGAAAACAGGAAAAGTAATAATCGGTGCATGGTTGTGCAATGAAATATCGTTAATCCGGGGGGGGGGGGTCCGTGGCTTTTGGTTGGTTGCCCATGCTCGTTAAAAAATCCAAATAATCAAGTTCTAGTCCCGCTAGTCGTATCCAATTCAAGTGTGATTGTGACTGGTTCATTGATACAAATAGCAAAATTTAACATCAAAAACTCAGCAAATAATGCCCGAGTGTGTAATTTTTTGGCAGTAAAATAAACCCTGAGTGGTAAATTTTTTGGCAGTTGCACAGGTTTATTTTTCTTGTATATTGGAATATTTTAAATTTATAATCTTGTACTCGCGGAGTTGAGACAGTTCCGTAGTGGTGTATTTCGCTGTGAAACTAGTGTAATTTAACTAACAACTGGTCCTTTAGCAGGAAATTTCACTGAATTGAGTCCCGTAAAGGTCACATGGGCCAAAATCCAAAACCTCCGTTTCTGCGACGACGAATTTGATGTTTATTTTTGTTTGTTTATTCCCCTACTTGAACCTAGGCATAATAATTGCATGATTGAATAAGTAACTTGTATACTTTAATATGAAAAAAAAACCCAAAAATCAAGTGGTCAAGATCAAGCAGTTGCTACGGCAACACAGTTTATGATTGGACGGAAGGAATTGACAAAAAGTGGGTTTCCAAAACTTCTGAAAACTTGTGTCATTATTGTCAAATTAAGGGGAGCTTGATTCCATTATCAGTATACAGGTGAGTTAGATCTCTTACCTGTAAAAAGTGAGAGAAATAGTTTGAGAAAATATTCTGATAATTGAAATCTCGTCAAAAGCGATTAGCTACAAGTGCGACGGAAGGAATGCGACAGACGGAACAATTTTTCATGCTGTCGTGCTTGAATTCTGATGTTGTTAATCAATCAAATATTTATGTTAACAAGTTGATTAGCATGTTAAAGAATCAATTAAAATAAAAAAACAATTAAAATAAGCACACCTTTTTATCTTATTTTTTACACCATCGTTTTTGCAATATTTGCAATAGACGGGAAAGTGCGACGGACGGATTTTTTTTTTAATTTTTTAGGTTTTTTCTTTTTTTAATTTTTAAAGCTTTCAATTATATCATTTATAATAAATAAAAAATAAAAAATTGTTTTTTTGTTTAAAAATGTTGAGCTTTTTGTGACACATTGACAATTTGAACAATCCGTCCGTTCGCTTTTTTTTCCGTCCGGCGCAAAAATGGCACAATTGTTATAGTACCTTTGTATATAATAAATTTGTCAATTTTTGATGGAAGGTTTACACCCTAAAAAATGCTAGTTTTAGTTAATAAATGTAATGTTGATAAGTATATTCTTGAAAAATAATTGCTTCTTCCGAAAACGCGACGGACGGAATTGACACGCTGTTTTTGAAGTTTTTTCTTAATTTAGAAAACACATTTTGAATTTGTTTAAAAGTTTATGATATAGTCATGCAACCACTACATACCAAAGTAAACATGCAAATCATCCCTTACATCATAAATAATTGTGGCCCTATTTTGTAACAATCCGTCCGTCGCACTCAGAAACGCCCATTTTGATCTTTGTCCGCCATTTTGGATATTTGAGAAGGCACATTGGAAAAAAAATTTTTGATTTATTTGCCTCAAAGTGTATGCTCTTGAACCATGATGGAATTTTTTTCCTTGCAGTGAATTTGAAGATTACTTGGTGGACGGTTTGGATTTGGCCCACCTGCAAAAACCCATGGAACGAGAATGAGTACCCAACAAACCCCCAGCAACCCCCCTCCCGGGCTTAAAATATTCAATTATTTTTTTTTTTAGTTTATTCAGCTTATTTTCGAAATCATCATAATCCTTCTAAAGAAAAGAAAAGGAAAACGCGAACAGGTACGCCCATGCGTCATGGGTGGAAAACCAGTAGAGAACTAATCAAATAAGTATTCTATTATGAATCCAATTAGGCCATCATGGAACGCATACTATATATTCCCTATGCACAATGTCACTTTTACTAGTATTTGACTTCCTTCTCAAGTAAAAAAAAAAAAATGCATCCGCTCCGCATCCGTGAGTGACGTTTTACATAGCTATACGCATGCGTGTTTAATTATTGCGCTAACACACGGAGACCTAACTACTTTTATGACATGATAGGTCGATATTCACAAAATATATATGATTTAATTGGACTACCTTTTGGATTCATGATTGTGTACCCCCGTGTGTGTGCGTTTGTGTGTCCGGTGTGTGCGTGATGTATACGGCCGGTCGGATTTTTCTGAAAACAGTGCAATTAGTCTAAAAATTTATATAGGCCTATGTTTAATAGAAGGACTATTTTTTAGGCAAAATTAAATACTCAGGCTAACGTATATATATAACTAAATCAAATAGGATCAGATTTCTCGAGTTCAATTAAAGCAATAACAGCACACTTTTTTTGTAAGAGCGCCCCCAATTTTCCAATATTTTTTTTGATTATTGCACAGTTGCCATGTGTAATTGGCTAGTAAACAATACCTGAAAATTGGTAAAAATGTAATTTTGTAATTATAGTAGATTTCATTAGGTGAGACTCCACGCATATTCCGATAGGGATGGTATTGATATGGGGTTCAATCCCCGGCCATGGGATACTAGGCCTTTGTTGCCATTACAAAACATATTGTTTCCATGGTTCCTGTACAGAATTGGCTTACGGAATCTATGCATTCATTTCTACCTGATCTGTTAAATGAATAGGCATGGACTTATGCCATGGTTGACTGGATGTTTTAAATCCATGATTGGCTATTGAATACGGTTGGCCCATTTTGAAGGCCAAACAAACTTAAAGTTTATTGTGCATTGTTCTAAAAATGCATTATTCTCCAATGCCGTGATAAGGAATGATATTTTTTGGCCATTCTTCGGAATCACACACGTGACCGAACTTTATTTGCCTCCCATTACAAAACCAATGAGCTAGCGAAAGTAGAAACATTATTTTTAGTTAGATGGTTAGTCCAACCTACCCAAAAATAATGTTTCCACTTTCGCTATAGACTGAACTGTTTTGTGTCATGGGAGGCATGGAAGTTTGGTCACGTTGTGACATCCCGAAAAATGTCCCTTTTTTGCAAGACGTTTCACAGGTAAGTTATGTTCAATAATAACGTGTAATGAAATCTTGCTATGTTTTCCATCCCTGATGCTTCAATTCAACATCTAGAAGCTATCTTAAGATGTGAAATAATTTTTTTTGGTCAAACATTTTATGAATTGTTTCATATTCTTAGTCTAAAATACTTGGTTTTGTATTATCTCATGCGTTGTATTATTATCATATGAAACATGTTCTGATGAATAAGTTAATCTGAATCCGAAATCTGAATCTGAATTTATTACTAGGCTATTACTACACATTGGTAATGAGACGCATAACTTTTTTTATTACCTTGGCCATTAAATAATTCCTCCTACCGTCTCACGGTGAATGGACAGGGCCTAAAACTTTTTTAATAAGGGCTCACTTATTTTGAAATCTACTATAGAATAATTTAATATCGAGTCTCTCGTAATAATTCACGGCTTCTGAAACGATCCTTTCACTATGAAATAAGCCGGGAAAATACCATAATTTATTAATACTGGTGGTCTTTCTGTCTGACCGAGTCTATTTTTCCTTGTCTCGGAGACCGACGGTCGCACGTTCCTGAAACTTGTTGGGTGGTAGGTCCTACCCCTTGACCGTCCGAAGACCGAGTCTGTATTGTTAGTGGATCAAAGGTCATCAGGGTTCATTCAAGGTCAAATGGAGGTAAATGGGGTATAAACGTTTGGTGTAATGGACATGAAACTTTGGTTGGGGTCGATTGTTGATGCCGAAATTTTAAAGGTCCGACAAGGTCATCAGGGGTCATTCAAGCCAGGTGAATCGCAAACCCAGGTGATGCAAAACCCGAGGACGCCTATCAGGTATTGCTATACT
Source organism: Ophioderma brevispina (assembly GCA_023653785.1). NCBI lineage: Eukaryota > Metazoa > Echinodermata > Ophiuroidea > Amphilepidida > Ophiodermatidae > Ophioderma > Ophioderma brevispina. The sequence continues at coordinate 73,275 of JAMKCH010069026.1, forward strand.
TAAATGTTTAAAGGTGCATTTCGTGATTTTCAGTTCAGCAGTCGCATTTCGTTTTTTATTCATTAATCCCTAGATATCCTTGAGAAAGCTTATTCTCAAATTTTAGTTGATCCCGATGGGTGCGGTTTTATGTTATGAACAATTGCTCTTTCCCACGTCCCCATAGACGCACTGTCTGTATTTACCAAATACAATTGGGAATTTCTATCTAACAGATACGAACGAATTTGCACGTAAGATGGGTTCAGATGATATAAAAATCTCATATTTTAGGCAAGTCGTGGGGACGAGGTTGTTTTATCCAGAATTCCCCCTTTAAAATATAAATATACATTTTGATACCTTCTTTTGGTTGTTTATTAATCTCCAAATGCACTGTTTTTCATGAAAATAGACCAAATTGATATTTGCAAGGGTAAAGGGTAAAGATACCGTAGAGTTGGAAAATTACAGGCCTATCACTCTACTTAATGTCGACTTAAAAATTGGTTCTCAAGCAATAGCTGAGAGAATAGCCCAAGGTAACTCCTAAGTTGGTTAATTTTAATCAGTCGGCATTTGTAACAGTAGATATATCTGTGATTGCTGAAGAAGGATATAAGTACTGTGGCTGATATTATGTTCTTCACAAAAGATAATGGTGTGCCCTGGATATTATTATGTCTTGAATTGTCTAAAAGGCGTACGATTCTATTGATCATAATTTTAATGCGCAAGGTGTTCACCTTTTTATTTTGGGAGTTCTATTCAGAATTGGATTGATACATTTTTATAATAGTGTTTCCAGCTGTGTCATGATAACGGCATGTCTACTGGGTATTTTTGTATTAAACGAGGTTTGAGACAGGGCGATGCCCTCAGTTGTCAAACTTTTTAATCTTGCTATAGAAATTTTGTGTATTCAATTGCGGCATAATAATGAAATAAGAGGTTTTGAGATCAATCCCAACACTGAGGTTAAATTATCTTGTTATGCTGACGATATGTGCTTGTTTGCCCAGGATATTGATTCAGTTACTCGTGCCATGCAGGTGTTTAAGAATTTTCAGTTATGTTCTAGTTTGAGAGTTAATTATAAGAAAACTGAAGCTATGTGGATTGGAAGTGCAAGGAATAATGTTAGTAAGCCTTTAAATCTACAGTGGACTAAAACTATTAAAGTTCTGGGTATATCTTTTACAATGATGAAAAGGAAATGATTGAGTTAAAATAATGACAAGTTAAACACCTGACGCATTATAATTAACTTATGGAAACAAAGAGACCTTACAGTTATGTGGAAAAAAACCATAGTGAAAAAAACTTCGGTAGTCTAAATATCTTTGTATACTTCTGCAATGATAGGGATGCCCCTGAGTATTCAAAAAAGAGTTAATGAATATTGTATAAATTCATAGTGGAATGGTCCCGATCAGGTAAAGCGGTCTGTTTTGTGTAAAGATCTAGGTGAAGGTGGTCTAAAAATGTTTGATCTGAAATCAAAAGTTAAAACACAGATCTTAATGTGGCTGAAAAGGTTAAATCATGAAAATGAAGCAGGTTGGAAGAAATATATCCTCTTGACTTATTTAAATAAATTAGGAGGGAAACAAATTCTACATTGTAACTTTGACCCACAAAATGTTAATCGATATTATTCCCCCTTTTTATGTACAGCTTTTTAAGATAGGCTAATTTAATTCTACTGAGCCACAAAATGCTAAACAGGTTTGCAAGCAGGTAATCTGGAATAACAAGTTCATCTCATTGGTAAAAAATCTGTATATTATTCTAAGTTTGAAGAGGCAGGGTTTCATACTATTTATGATTTTTTTGATGTTTATGGTAATTTGAAAAAGATTGACAGACTGGTCGGGAATGTGTTTAATAATATTGATGTTATTAAATGGATTGGTTTGATTAATGCAATTCCTAAATCTTGGCGGGAGATGATTAATTGTGAAGGGGTAACTCGACCTGATCAGTCAGATTTTGGTATCAATTTGCCTAGAGGGTGTGTGCCCCTCTCTAAATTAGTGTCTCGTGATGTGTATTGGGGATTCCTGTCAAAATATCAAACAGTACCAGTCAGTCAGTTTTCTTTAATGAGAACATATAACCTGTCGGATAATGATTGTAAAGAGCTTTATATCTTGCCTTATAAAACACCATTTGGACTGCAAAGTTAAGATGGTTACAGTATAAAATTACACATATATTGTGGCCACAAATGCATGGTTGCATAAAGTAATCTTATTGAGGATGATTTGTGTAGTTTTTGTCACCAGGAGAAAGAAACACTACCCCATTTATTCGTCACCTGTAGTGTTTATCAATTTATTTTGGCAGACGATTCAGTCATATTTTAAAATAATACCAACTTTAATTTATTTAATAAATTATAGGACTCATTGAAATTGGTGTGAATAATAAATGGTTAGTTAACCAAATTATTCTGTGTGTAAAGGGCTATATTTATAGGTGTAAATATAAGGAGGTAAATCCATCCTTGAATGCCTTTAGAAATAGATTGCTGATATTATGGAAGTTGGAGCAGTTTTCTGCACAAAGACAAGCAAGGATGGACTTTCATGTTAAGAAGTGGGCACCATTTCAAATTTAATATGAGTTAATTTAGTTATGCACATGTTCAATGGGTTATGCTAGAAGTGGTATAATAGGTTAAATGTGCGTTCATTTTATTACTGCCAGTGTACTCTCTAATTTCATAGGTGAAGTCTTATGATAATACATAAATGGTTACACTGGTGCACCCTATTGCTATTTTGTTGGGCTAAATCAGATGTCTAATAAGCCTGTTTCACACCCCTGTAGCATTCATCAACAGTAGAACACCTGTGAATTGAAGTTTAATCTGAAACAATTCTATCTATTTTTAGGACTGGTTTCTGTACACTATCCATGTGTCTCACCTGAATGACTCATTGAACAACTGTTGCATCAAAACAGTCTTAATGGCATTGCATTTGTGCGGTTTCTATTTTTTCGGATATTTATTGTCTTGTGATGGGAATGCTTACATGTATGTGGAATGTGAGGTGGGTGCATGTACAATGCCTGTAGGCTGGTTATAGTTCAGATTTATGGATAACAAATTCTCGTGTGTAACATTTGTCCCTTTAAAATTGTTTGTATAATAGACAAGTGAGAATTAATTGATAGTCCTATCAATCTTCCTGATTTTTTAAGCTTCACTATAAGCAACACGCCACAAGGGTACACGTAGCCAAGATCAAATTCCAAGTTAACATGTATGCCCTCTATCAACCACACTGTGACCCGTTCTCCACTGATTAAATCCCTCCGTCAGGATTTAAATTAGAAACTGATGCACCAATTTGGAGCATAACACTTCAAAACAGGGTCAAAATACCAGATCTCGCTACACAATTGGCAACTATACAAAAAAAAAAACAAAACAAAAACAATTTGAATGGCTAATATTTTGTAATGTGCGTGGCCAGTAGCCGCACATTTTAACTCACAAGCAATCACATGATTGAACATGCTAGATTACCGGAATTTTGTCCACGTCCGGTAAATTCTGATAAAAAAGGATCGCATTTTGCTGAACAAAATCTCATCGCTAGACTCAAAACTCTTTACCCTCATGGCATGAACATCCGCTTTGACATTTTGAAAGCATTGGATCATGTTTGACTCATTTGTCAACTCAAAACGTTTTTATAACGTTTTTTTCGTTCACTTTTATATTGTGTGTCGTTTTTTACACCATAGAGTTGTATATTCTTGTTTCTTATTGGACTTTTTAATGTTGTAATCGTTTCTCTGTACTCAGTTGAAGGTTTACTCGAACACGTTGTAAAAGGTACAAGATAACATTTCAGCACTGCGGCCATTCACCCCTTTGGCGTTTTTTTGAAGTTTTCTACTACCAGGTTCTACGCAGACTTCTTTGACGTTATATATATATATATATAGTTATAGATATATATATATTATATATATATATATAGATATATATATATATTATATATTGTTATGACGTCTGTAGGGTCTAAGGTAGAAATACCTTCACACACTATTAAATGAGCCTAAGGGATCTATTTTATATAATATAACAGCTTTTTAATGACTTTGTAAGTGGTTCAAGAATTGGTATGTCCACAAACATTACATAAATCAAAATTACACACAATTACACACGATTTATATACTGATACTTATGTTCAAAAGAGGCGTTGCAGTTCAACGATGCTATGTCCCCTCTCCGCGAAGACTCCAAATACAGCGTCAGCAAGTTCATATCAAAACTCAGGTAATAATTCCCAGGGAATCTTCTCAGTCCTGAGGTAATCTTTTCCAGCAGTTCAAGACAGGGCTTTCCCTCGACGACAAATGGTCACAATAATAAAATCCAGGTAATAATATACCACCATCAGTCGTCGCTATGTCCGCATTAGGACTGCACAAACTGGAATCCCTTTTTGATTCCAAAACTGAAGCTCTTTGGCTTTAAAAAGAAGACAGCAGACAATTTGCTATCAAGCATCCGGCGCATCCAAAATATGGAAATCCTGGCACTAGATGTAGAATCAATCTACCATTATGTAGAGTAAAACTAGCTATAATTATACTGTAATAGCTCCAGAGCTCTATTTTAGCTCCTGATTTCAACTGCCGGCAGAGGTCCTTCCAGTGATAGTATTTAACTACTCACAGATAGATTCCCTTTTTAACAATAATCATTACATCATTCTCATGTATAAACATAACCATTTCCCTAGCTGACTAATTGGAATTCATCACCCAAATTCCCACTTCATATATATAACTTGTGGGGGAATTCCCTAGGTTCTGCAATGTTTGATCTCAAAACATAACAAGTTTCTAAGTTTACATCCTTGGGGAATTCCCCACTTCCCTTATTGTGCAATCTAAACGGTGCACTTAGCATAACAACTCTAGGGACCCCTTTTCTCTCTTTTATAGTAAACAAGTGCTTTTCCCGTGAGAAATCTTTTCTCAAATAAATTTGAAGAATAATATTTTTAAAAGTTTAATCAGAAAAATGGAGGCCCATCTAACATCCTCCCTCTTAAAAAGAAAATTTGAATGAAATGAAAATTTTCCAAAATCTGGCTATACCTTTAACCATTTGTGGTTAATTTTACATACAATTTCCACGTTGCAAATTTTACACTTTTAAAATGTTCTTGCATTGGCTGCCTTCATTCTATATTACATAAGGTTGAAATACTAATATTCTGAAACAAAATTTAAGGCAGCTCTGGACAAGGCATCGCCAAGCATTATCTTTCCTTGCATGCCTTATGTCCAGATTGTATTCTTGTAAAGTTAAACTCCACCTGACAAGTCTTTGATTTCTATTTTCCTCTTGTGATGAAAGTCAACGGATGGTGATCCGTGTACACTAGAACTGGGTGTCTGTTGTACTCAAGTACACTTCAAAATTTTGGAATGACAATAGCATAGAAGACATTTCTTTCTCATTGTTGAGTAGTTTTTCTGATGTTTGTCAAACTTCTTTGAGAATAACAACCAGGATGATCTATAATCATTTTCAGCTGCTTGCATGAGAACTCCACCACAGCCTAGATCACTGGCATCAACTGCCAACTTGAATTGTTTCTGAAAGTCTGGCGCAATAAAAACCGGGCGCATTATCAAATATATTTGATTTTCTCAACGCTTTTTGGCAGTGCTCTGGACCAGACAAATTTTCATTCTTCTTCAGTAGGTTGTCCGCCCGGACACGCACTTTGCCAGATATTTTGACAGTATTTTCTGTAATACCCGACCATACCTAAGACTCTCATGAGATCATCTTTTGCTTTGTGGTGTGGGGAATTTCTCATTGCTCTTCAAC
>JAMKCH010069027.1:0-12935 GCA_023653785.1 Ophioderma brevispina
CTCTCCAATCTGATATAATTATACCTAATTACACATATTTCATAAACATGAAAATATACTTAATGATCACACTTGTACACTCTTTTTAAAAGCTAAAATCAGTTTTAAGTAGATATGACCTCCATGGCAATCAATCAACTACCAAGCCTATGTTTAGCAACTTGCACTAATGAGTTTGTTAAAAAAACAAGTCCTCTGTTTTGGGAGAATGTGTGCTGACAGTCCTGTTTCAAACTTCAGCAAATCCATTGGCTAGAATTAAATCAGGTATGATAAATTCTGTAAGATCTATATATGAGGTGACATGTGACGTCAACCCCAGGCAACGAACAAAGCACTGCCCGGCAGTATGCGTGAGCACCTGTAGGGCTTGTGCTTTTAAAATTTGCGCTCATAGCCGCTTAATCAGGCATGATAAGGCTATTGAATGCTGTAACTGTATGGGCATATTCTTCGCACCTCTAACATGTCAGTAGACCAGCCGCTAACTTGTGCTTGTAAACATTGATGTCACCTCATCTATTGATTAAAACTAGAACCATGAAAATATCCTATTCTTTGGAGGACATGTTAAACTGTTAGTCAGGTGTACAGAACATATACCTGTTCATGCCCACCAGCCCCCCTGACTGTCCAATGCCATTCTGTTCAGTTTTGTGGGATACCCCTAGTTGCCCTAGTTGAATGGTTAATCGTTGCTTGATACCTGTACGTACCCATCAGTCCCCCTGACTGTCCATTGCCATTCTGTTAAGTTACCTCTGTTAATCATTACCCTGGGCTTGTTTCTCTAAATTGGTCGAAAGAATACTATATACTGCAAGTTGCTAGCTAACTTGCAAAAATATTTACTCGGTATTTGGTTCATTTCCAAACATTACTATAACTCAAATATTCCTCTACTATTACTCGATGAATTTTAACTTATTGTGTTTAATCAAACATATACTCCAAGTAAAAAAAAAAATCCCCCATGCCAACATCTGCAGAAAATGAAGTACATATGCCTGCAGTTCATTAGTGAAATACTTTAAAAAATCAGGCCTAGGTAATAAAGGAAAATTTAATGGTTGAGTTCAAGCAGATGTGGTTTTGAAACAAAGCAGTTTAAAAGACGTGTATCATAAAGTAAGAATAAACCAAGAATAATCAGCTATGTTTTCCCCTTCTGATTACAAATTTAGGCTTGCATATCAATCTCTTTTTAAATCAAGTTCTGCTTGGATTTGTTGAATATTAACTGGCATTTGCTATAACAAGCATTGGAATCTTTAATTCATTAACATATTTATTGTTCAAATAAACTTTTAATGTTAAACTAATTAGATGTCACATTGCACTGAAATATTTTGGTCAAGTATTAAATATGTTTATGGAAGCCAAAGCATTATAAAGCTTTCTCTTTGTTTACATAAAAACACTGTACGATACAATTCTACTACCCGTATTGTTCCTAATAATTCCCCCTTATAATAAATACTCTCAAAATTTACCCCACCCAAAAAAAAAAAAAACACTCAATGCACCAGAATTTCACTTTTTTCACCAAAACACTTTTTCACCAAATATTAACTATTTTCAACAAAAATCTCACTACATTTTTATCTAAAATTAATCTCTAACATATGCCCTTTTGAAATATGTTTGCACCCTAGGGCATTTATTAAGAACAATATGGCATATTGGCCTATGTAAGATTAAATATAATTAAAAATTCCACTGAATTAATGAATCTCGCTTTCAATGCAAAATCTATCATAATTCAGTTAATTATATAATTCATTTAAAAATGTAATTTCCCATGCAGATAAAATACTCAACATATGGATACCCTCTCTACATGTGCCTGCATATCCAAGTATTCTCTGCATCCCACATAAGATCTTCAATTTTAATGAATTAAGATGCACACCCATTTTGAAAGGAACATAAAAATGGTGCAACTATTAGATTTATCATTAAAACTGAATTATCTATCAATAAGATGCATTTTGTGATCCTGGCAACATCTCTTGTTTATAGTATCACAGATATCCTTGATAAAAGCTTATTTCCCAAAATTCATTTGATTCTGATGGTGCATTTAGATGAGCAAAAGGTTCATATTCTAGTTCTCTATGGGCCAATGCGTTGTAATTTCTGTCCACTTTGGACGGAAAATACAAAATTACTTACTTCTTCCAGAATAAAACAAATCTGCATAACAGATCGGGCACAGATACAAAATTTAGGTTTATGTTTCAGATGATATAAAAAAAATCAACTATTTTTAGGTAAATCGGCGGAGTAGGATAGAGATCACAAATTTATGCCGCTTCAAACACAGGCTTACATCTGACATTTTAAAAAGCTACTACACACACAGGTGAGGTATGTTACCTTTAGTGATATAAAATCTCAGCAATTGTTGCGATTGTCCTACTGTAGCACATAGGATAGGTATAAAATCTTGCCTTGAAAACAGGCAAACAACTTGATACAATTTGTCAACATTATGCAGTAGTCAAAAGGAAGTCTGACCCCTTTCAGGTGTTTGCACTTAATGTGTAAAGCATATAAAAGGTTTTCTACAAGTTCTACAAAACAGCTTATGAACCGGTCAATATATACACCAAGGAAAATGGGGGATTCAGTGGAACACATAAAAAATATGTGCACCTTTAATTTACCATGCCAATTTAACTCCTACTTGACCATTTACCTATTTTCTTAAGGTCAACCTGGGTCACCCCTCCCACCCCAGGTGTAAATATTGATCAGTCCATAATTTTGTAACCAATTTATTTTCGTGAATTTTACAAGAGAGGTTTCTACTTGCAAAAAATATATTGCTACATTTGGACGATATCCTGATATACAGTTAGAACAGTACGCTTACTCTATTTTCCCAACGGTGAAAATTTATAAAAAAAATACTGCAGTTAAAACTTGCAAGATCCCCATGCCAAGGAGCAAATATTGAAATATTGCTCCTTTAAGCACAAACAACGATGTGCGGAAACAGTGCCATTGTTATTATTGCAAACACCACTACCCACAACCAAGCTTTGTCAAATTTGGACCATTTTGATTGGCGGAAGTTCACCATTTGTAGTAATAAGCCAGAGTGAGCTCATTATTATACACAATGATTAACCCAGTGCATGGGTATTACTTGCATCCCCCACTACTTACATACCAAGTGCGTCAAATTGGACATTGGTAATTAGAAATTCACCTTTTTTAGTAATGAGCCAAATTGAGCAATATGCAAATAAGTCATTAATATCACAATACTTAAGACAGTTTGCACTTGCATCCTCTACTTACACACCCAAGTTTGTAAATTTGGCTTATTGGGAACTGATTTCACCTTGTAGTTATTTTCAAAAGCTGTGAAAATGTTAGAGAAAATTGTAAGAGAAAGTTAGTATAGCACGTTTTTCTGCGGAATAAGAGCGTAGAAATGCAAAATCCACCAAGTAGACATTGGCCTATCGAAGTCTGTTGCAGTGCAAGTAGCAGTTAGATACTAAGATCCGTGGTTTGCAAAGTGTCTCTAGCATATGATCAGGGGGTTCTGGTGTTACAGGTGGAGAGAGGACAGATACGGAAAGATGACGCCCTGCAGACAGATTTTGTATGACCAAAATCACCCTTTGAGCTAAAGGCCAGAGGGATAAAAAGGAAATTAAAAAAAAAAAAAAAACGGCTCACTCTACCCATTGGTATACATGTTATGGTGTCCATCAAAAAGTGTGTACCATAATGTCCAAAAATGGGCCCGTGAGCCCATTTACATTTTTTTCTCAAAAAACAGTAAGCCTGAACGGAATCATTAATCACGCATGACCCATCAAAGTAGTTAAAGTTAGAAAAAGGAGAGTTAGGAGAAGAAAGTACACCCGGCGCCCGAGGTGATGTTTTAAGGAGTATTCTTAGATACCAATTCTTTGTGAAAAAGTTATTCCTTATCATCAAGGAATACAGGGTTTTTGCATATTTGGAATGCTTACAATGTATTAGATCACAAACCTTAGAGTAAGCTTAAAACACTATGGTACCATATGTCAAAACATGAAATTCTATGGACATTTCAGTCACTTTTTGGTCCCTAATTCAGGGAACTTATTTATACCAGCCTCAAGGACCAAACAAATGGCTCCCGTCCTCTATACCCTGATCAGTATCAAAGGACCTTTTCAAATGAACATCGGAAATGTTGGAGCAAAAGTCCATGTACGCGGAGTGGCCTTTAATGCTCATGTACATTCACAAGTGCTTGCCAGTGACGGCAATACACAAAGGCGGGATACATGCAAGTACTGTGACCCAAAATTGCGTGTGATCTGGATACTGTTAGGATGCTTATCAACAGTCATGTTGGAAACCTCAATTTTGAAAAGGTCAGGGAGTGTGAGGAGTGCTTCTTCATTTTGAACAAATAAAGACTAGCATAGGCTTTAAATATTGTGCAACGGACACGGCGAGCACGGGTTGCATGATCTGAATTTGTTGGAAGGCACAAGTGTCAACAAGGAATATGGTATGGGAGGGAAAGAAAAAATAACATTTTAAGAAATAAAGGCTCAGCCTAACCCTGGGGTACAACAAGAGAATTTTGAGTACATAGCCTTTATATGACCATTTTCAGTGTCAAGTATCAGCTGATTACCATTGAAGTTCTCTTATACCAAACACCCAAGGACACAAGCAAATGGGTGAAAGCAGACTGCAATATCAGCTGAAGCTGTTACAGAGCATGATACACAAAAGAGTAAACAGATGCGTCTGCAATTTACATCGAACGGGTTTAGTTACATGTTGTAGCTAGTTCTATTTCATCTTTTGATTTTTGTGAAGATGTTTTTTAATCTGTTAAAGTGTAGACTGTACCCCAGTCTCGGCTCTGTCTCTGGAGGTTTATGAGCGCACATGGTAAAAAGGCTAATGCTAAACTAAAAACTTGAGACTTTTCAGCTTACCATCCAGCCAACCAACGTGTCCACAAAACGTGAATTGCACAGGGCTCCTGTAATGAACACTAAGGTAGGGAGTAGCCCGCCGAGACGTACGAATCTGTAGGGAAAACTGTATCCAGCAGTATCGATTCACAAGTAGTGACCGCATTAGCTGCGCACATTCTTGTTAATTTTGAATGCTAATCCGGGACCATGGATACGAACAAAACAGGGTGGTATCAATGGCACGCACTTAAGGTCTCATTTATGGATACGCTACATCGAAGCTATAAAGGCCATAAAGTATCGCCGCAACGCGTTGCACGAGAAAGTAGCAACGCGTTGCGACATTTCGGCAACGCCCTTCGGTTTGTAGGCCAATTAAAATCATGAATTTCTATGACGTATATCAAAAAATAGCCCACAACGCGTTGCTAGATACTTTGCAACGCGTTGCAAAACCTTCAAAACGCGTTGCGAGCTTCACAACGCGATGCTGCAGCTTCACAATGCGGTTGCGAAGGACACAAGCATAGGGCAGAACGTATTGCCGCAACGCGTTGTGAGAAAGTCACCAAAGAGTATGCGACTGTCGGCAACGCGTGCGGTTTGCGGTGGTTTCGGTTTTAATCAAATCATGAATTCTGTGACGTATTTCAAAATAAAGATCCACAAGCGTTGCCTAACCTCACAACACGTTGCAACCCTCACAACGCGTTGCGGCAATACGTTATGACCCTTATTGCCTTCACAACGCGTTGTGAAGTTTGACAACCGAGTTGTGAAGCTCGTTAAAGCGTGGGAGGCTTGCACAAGCGGTTGCTGAAGCCATAAGGGTACTAACGTATTGCCGCAACGGTTGTGGTCCTATTTTTTGAATCACGTCACAGCCAGAAAGTCATGATTTGATTGGCCGAGGCCGCAACGCGTTGCGAAATGTCGCAACGCGTGCTACTTTCTCACAAATCGTTGCGGCAGTACGTTATGACCTTATGGCTGTGAACCGTCGCAACGCGTTGTAGAGTCGCAAACGCGGTGTGAAGCTTGCAACGCGTTGTGAGTTTCCACAACGCGTTGTAGATACTTGAAACGCGTGTGGGGTATAATTTTTGAATACGTCACAGAAATTCGTCAATCTAATTGGCCGATGCCGCAACGCATTACTACTTTTTCGCAACGCGTTGCCGAAATGTCGGCAACGCGTTGCGGCAATACGTTATTGCCCTTTATGGCTTGCGATACGCGACCGCAGCTAATTGACATAGCTCCTTTAATAAGTTGTGTGACAGTGCATGAAGTATGCGAATACAGTTTCACTTTCGTGCTTTGTGATATCCTTTTATGTGTACATATATTTGTTTCCAGAGTGCCCAAGTATGGAAATAAACAATAACAATAAAATAAAAAGATGGGGACGGAGAAGCTGAGAAATCAGAAATTGGACTTTGATTTTTCCTCGTTTTACGGTTGTATTTGTTTGTTTGTTGGTTGGTTGGTTGTAGTATTTTTCCCTATTGAGGATGGGCTGATCATTCTGAAAATAAATAGGTAACCTACAGCCCGCCCCGATGCGCCGGGAAAAGAAAAGCCGGTCACGTCAGGGGGAAATTTCTCCCCCCTCCCAGGTTGGTCAACCACTGCCGACTGAAACCGTAACCCATTTCTTAAGGGTAATTTGGGCCGAAAATAGGTACCAACTAGGCATCTCCACCTATGTGACCTTTGACCTAGGGTGTGTGACCTTTGACCACAGACTTGTTCTTTGCCCAGGTCAGTATTCTATGCAAATGACCTCTAGATATATTTTGACCTTTTTGGGTCCACCTCTAAAAAACCCTAATAACAAACATCAGACACGGCTGTCCTCCCCCTACCTTCATGCTATATTAGACCCTTGCTCCCCCCCCCCAACACGCCCACCTTGGAAGCGCGCGTGTGTAAGGCGTAGGCGTTAGGCTGTTTAGACCTCCCCCCTTTCTTGTCACCCAAACACCCCATATTTTTTAAAATTCACCCAATGACCCCATAGTTTGGTTGAAATTTTCCACTTGTCACCCACAGACCCCTATTTTGGAGAAAATAACATCTCACCCAAGACCCCATTTCGGGAAAATTTTTGCATATTTTGGTCACTCGGAAAACCCCTATTTTGGGGTAATTGGCTATCTCTCTCCCCAAATGCCCCTATTTGTTTTTCTATCAGTCCTCTGTCACCTAATGCCCTTGGGTTTGGAATCACGACCTAACCACCCAGATCCTTTCATATGTATGTGAGTGGCCCCCCCTCCCCCTCCACCCGGTGTCAGCCCATATGGTCAAAGTATAAAACGAATTGCATAGCCGGACAAACAGGCAGACTCTGTTTTAGTAATATAGATATCTGAGGATTTTCGATACTAGTGCATGATAAAATTGTCTTCATCAATCTTCATTGTAAGATGCTGAGGCGCAGTTATTGAAATCAAATAAATTAGAATGGAGATCTTTATTTCAATTATGACAAACTATCAAAATAAAAATGATTTTATACCGTATAGTAAATAATGATCATAAATGCACACGTCAAGGGTTTCCGGATATTTTATTCAGTGGATAATAATAATAATAAATAACACTACTAGTACTCTTATATTTGATTAGATTTTCAATAAAAATGCATCATCATAAGTCACACATAAAACATAAACCGAGAAATATTAACTTGGGAGCCAAAAACACCTGCCTAAGCCAAACCACCATGGGCGCGTGCGACAAGTCCCATGGCCCAGGTGGCTGTCAACAGCCCGCTCAGTCCAGTTTTCCAGGGCCCCCGTTTTAATCCTGCGCACAAAATAAGCCGTCACACTGATTGGTCTGGGCTAAGTGTCCGGCTTAAGCACATACGGCACGTCGAGAGACATGCTAGTATACCAGAACCATGTGTTTTGACTAATGTTTGTGGCGGAGTACTCTTCCCCCTCCCCCTCCCCCGACCTCGGGGGAAATTGGAGCGTTTTCCTTACAGATTCGGAGGGTCCATGGATATGGGTTTTGAAGAGTCTATTTTAATTTTCCAGTCCGCTTTACGTTTTTATATCTACCGTGGACCCTAGGGGTTCTATTAAAGTGAATGATTGCCTTATTAAATGTTTGAGTGCAGGGTAAGGACACACGTCTAGGACACAGAAATTATGTATGAATTAGAAGCATGCATCATCTACAGCTAGCCCTTGCCAAAATGCTAATTGAAAAATTGAGTAATAAAATGGTAACATAGGCATCAAAGTCACCTTTTATTTTTACAGCCCTTTGTGTTGGCAGCCAATCTCAGACTACTATAGTCTAAAGCTAGCCTACAAGCAGTCTCCATCAAAATCACTATCCGAGAACATGGCAGACCTGATTGCTTGTTGTATGTACATGAATGCCGTCTATCTTGTGACTATGTGCTTTGCCACAATAAGCAAGGAGCATTGCATTGGCGAGTGAATTTCCATTTTGGCCAAGTGATTTCACATTGGCAAGCGGGACAGATTAAAATGTGACAGTCGTGTTGCCAGCCAATTGTCACATTGCCAAGCAATGGTCGGGTTAGCTAGCAATGGTTGCAGCGGACAAGTGATACATTGGCAAGCAAAGATCTTGTCAGCAATGGTTGCATTGGCGAGCACCGGTTGCGTTGGCGAGCACCGGTTGCGTTGGCGAGCACCGGTTGCGTTGGCGAGCACCGGTTGCGTTGGCGAGCACCGGTTGCGTTGGCGAGCACCGGTTGCGTTGGCGAGCAACAGATGCGTTGGCGAGCAACGGATGCCTTGGCGAGCGACAGTTGCGTTGGCGAGCGACGGTTGCGTTGGCGAGCGACGGTTGCGTTGGCGAGCGACAGTTGCGTTGGCAAGCGACGGTTGCGTTGGCAAGCGACGGTTGCGTTGGCGAGCAACTGTTGCATTGGCGAGCAACTGTTGCGTTGGCGAGCAACGGTTGCGTTGGCGAGCAACGGTTGCGTTGGCGAGCAACGGTCGCGATGGCGAGCAACGGTCGCGATGGCGAGCAACGGTCGCGATGGCGAGCAACGGTTGAGTTGGCGAGCAACGGTTGAGTTGGCGAGCAACGGTTGCATTGGCAATGTGACTGAAATCATCAGTTTTATGAAACAAGTGGCATATAAACATGTTAGTTCATGGAAGCGTGTTGATTGCAAACATGGGTAAATGCAAGTAGTGATCAATTTGAAGTTGAATATAATAATCACCAATTGTTTTGACAATATTTAAAAGAACGTTCCGGTAAAACTAAAATCAAATCATTACTCCTCTTTTCAACCAATTTGCTGGCTTTTTAATTCCATTTTTAAAATTCACATTTCATATTTCAACATTCAACTTCGAGGTGGAAGTTTAAAATGTCCAACTATAACAAATCACTCTTTTTCAGTAGCAGACACATCAGAGCATTGCCTCCACTTAAAGGGGTTGAAGTGTCCTACCTAAAGTAATTATATTACAATATTTAATCAAGACCACAAGTGTCCAAGTTACTTACACCACTGGATAAGACAATATTACTCTGGCAGCCTCTGGCCCAAGATTCTTATGGTTATTGCTATTTCTGGGAAATAGTCAGGATTCATAGTTGTCGCATTTCTCGCTTCCACAGTTTTACTTTGTTTGTATTTTGTACTGTCTTATGTTAGACAGTAAAATGCAACAAGTAAACACGAGCATCATGAATTGGCTCTTTATGGCACTGGCTTTTAGCATGAAAACGGGTCAATTAGGATTGCTCACCCGTGTATTCCTATGCCATAGAAATATACTCCCGTCAAAAAAATCACGCCCTCACCCCTCCCTGTTCATCTTGGTCCATTTTTTTTTCACAAATAATTAGTGAGTACTTAGAATCTGGCTAACGTTTTGACTACGAGAACGCGAGCAACACACACACACACAGTCCCCATCTCCCTACTTATTTGGCTGGAACAATATTCACAATAACTCTCAGTGACCGTTATTAGCTCATTTATTTCATGAGAGTACCACTGTAGGTACTCCCCTGTTCACTAGGAGTACAAGCTACAATGCTACATCTACTTGTTCAGGTACCCCACTCCGTACCTAAGTAGATGATTCCCCCCCTTTGGCGGGCAGCGATGTTGTGCCCATGTAAGGAGGTACTCCATGGCTACTCCATTGTACTTCACAGGACTTCTATGAACAATGTTTGGCTGTTTGTACTACTATCAGCAGAATTTCACACGTTATTTTACTTTGTGGGAATTGACTTACAAAGTGCAAATTTTAAAACCTGGAAAGTATTGAGTTTTCAATCTACCTGTTTGAAACTGTGAACAATGTAGTAATCATGAAAAATTGAAAGTCTAAAATCCGAAGTTTCCATATTCTAATTCCTGTGCCTATAAAGGCTGGTAGGCATCTGACAATAAAGATACTAGCCTTGAGTCAAGATGATTCAGATCCACTTTGACCTTTATATTAGGACAAAACAGTTGGTTGTCATCACGCCTCCTCTCCAAGAATTTGGTTGTTATAATTTTGAAAGTATCTTTTTAGGTTTTGTGGTTAGGAAAAAGTAAAAAAATACGTCTCAATGAAAGTATCACAGCACCAGTACGACTGAAATATTCTGGGAATTTCAAGATGAACCCTATGGATTGGAAGAAGAACAAGGAGATTTGAGTTGGTAGATGACAAACAAACCATTTCAAGGTATTGGTATTACAACATGGATTTGGCCAGTGCTCCCATTGGGTCCCAGGCAGGGAGTACTATGGCCTCCTGTTTCATCACGTCCTGTACCTCCTGAGGCACATATTTCTTGTCAACGACAACTTCAAAGACAAACTCTGAGAACCAGTCATCTGTCATCAAATAGTAGCCTGTTGAAGGAAGAGAAAGGAACAGTGGCAAGTGTAGAGTATTTTCTGTGAAGTATTTTATGTAGACTATATACTGTTTTATATTTGTGATATTATCAATTTAAAAGGTGCAACGAGAGATTTTGAGGCATCCATGTAAGGTGTCATATGTAGTGATTTCATATAGATCAGACACTCAAATAATTCCTTACCCTGTATTTTGGTATAGGAATGTCTTAAAGAGAAAACCAAAGGGGATTTTGATATGCTTATATTTCAATATAAAACATAGGCTGAATTTTGTATTTGCTCCTATAGGAAAATAGAAATTTCACAAATTTGTACCAAAGAAATAATTCTCAGCTTAATTTTTGTAGATGGGGAAATTTTTTTATAGAAATCTTTGCACCAATGCAAAATCAGAATTTTCATATTTTTTAGGGACACCTGATATGAAAAATCTCTCGTTGCACGTTTAAAGGCCGACTCCGAGATTTTGAAATATAATTTTTTGTGCATTAATTAAAACTAACCAAGTAGAACTAAAGATAAAAAGAACTAAACTAAAATGCTAATTCCAAGTTTGAGATGAATCATTTTTTTTATGCAATAAACATTTATGTATAGTATAACAGTGCCATAGGATACTGTTTATAACAAAAATTCCAGATCTAGAATTTTATAACAAAAGTTGTGATTTTCTATATGAATTTGAGCTTAGCTATTTCACACAGTGATTAGTATATGGACAAACATTATGTATATGCATAAAACACAATTTGTTTGACAATTGAGAGTGCCCTCCTCGGGAAATCTCTCGTTGCACCTTTAAATTAGATGTTTGTCATCAATACTGACTTTGAGATACAGCCAATTATAACATTCAACCTCCTTTGTACAGGGTGTATCAAAATAACAGAAACTGAAGGAAATTTAAAGGAAAACTACAGATTTCATAATAAAGCATTGTATGTCTATAAAGAAAGAACAGAATGTGGTAGCCGTTTCATATAGAAGTCCCATGGATGCAAATGAGGTATTGCTATTCATTCCGTCAAGCGCTACTGCACAAGGTCATACAGCGCATGACGGAATCAATTGTAATACCTCATTTGCATCCATGGGACTTCTATATGAAACGTCTACCCAGAATGTCCTCTTTCCAATGACCCCTCGACCAAATGACAAATGTAACAGTGTTGTCCAACAAGTGAAATTTGCTCTGGGATAAGTTTGCATGATCATTAAGCTCTTGAAGCATAAGTTGTGATGATCATTCTAAAGCGGGGCTCTTCATTATTTTGAGTGCAGGATCAATTTATTCCGTAAAGGTTATCAAGGAGTAGTCTGCACTAGTTACCATTGTCTCTGTTGTCTTTTCTCCACACAGCTGTTTTACCCCATGTAAATCGTCTTTTATTTTCAGAGCAATTTTAAGCAGCGGCGACACAATTTTGACAACTGATATAAGTAGGGACATGCAAGAGCTATTATCTCTCCAAAAATCAGAAAAATCCATTGCGGGAATTTTACCATTTAGGCCTACAAAGGTCATGATTTGTATGTTATAGCACCCTCTATGTCCATTCTCCATAGAGAGACGTGTTAAACTAGATTTTTAAGAAAAATCACATTTGTCCACAATGAAATTTCGTAAAATTTTCACAGGATGAAGTCAGTGGTATAAATAATCTAAATTAATTGTCAAAAGTGTGTTGCCGTTGATATTTTGGTTTAATTCTGGTTTTGTCATAATAAATGAGACTTGCAAACAGCTGGATGCACTCCTATTAATTTCAGATATTATCCTTTCGTCGTCTGAGCAAATTTCTTGTGTGCTTTTATTCTTACCCTTTTCTCCTCTGTCTTCACCCCATGAGTTCTCCACCCTCCATTTAGTTGTCTTCAAATCACTACCCTCAGGGGCCTCACCTTGTTGTTCCTAGACACAAGAAAACAATTACAAGATCAATGTCACTATGAGTACAAAAGAAGTCAAAGACTTCCATTTGTATCCAGAAGCGTGTCGGCTGTGTTATTGAATAGCTCAATAGAGCTTTCCAAATTGGAAATTCCCAAAGCATCATGAACATTGTGCTGTTTTGCAATCATCGCAAAGGAGTGATACCTGATCAGCCGATGGC
>JAMKCH010069030.1:0-36982 GCA_023653785.1 Ophioderma brevispina
ACATCAATTTCAAAAGGTTATTTCAAAGAAACATTTAGATTTAAGATTTCGGGCATTTAAATGCTAAACACTACCTACCTTATAACACGATCTCATCCATTTTAACAGCTATATTTACAAGTTATTGGTTGAAAATTTTCCCATTTTTTTTTTTTAAAAATGTTGTGAGAAGTTTTGAGATAAGGAAATCAAGTTTTTTACATGTTCAGGAAAAATGCTGCAAATGCTTTAATACACTTTGTTCAAATGTTAAAATGGGCCCCAACTATGACATGCAATTTTCTGTGTTCAATGCAAAGCCACGCCAAAAATTGTGATTCCCAATTTATTTTAATCTGTATTGCAGCATGCACATGATTCTGAAACAAACAAAAAATCAGTTTAAAACGTTAAAAAAACCCACACATTTGAGCACTGTAGAATCATAATTGGGAAAACAACAAAATATTTTCAGATATAAGATCAGGACAACAAATATTTTACAGTAAAGATGAGAAAAACAGTTTAATGAAACCAACATACCGGTTGGGGGGGAGTGGTGAGGTCGAAGCTGATGATCATGCAAAGACGTTATGCCCTAAAATCATCTTGGGTTTAACAATGCTATAATAATTAGTGTCATTTATAAAATTTAATGCCTTGTGGAACCAACTCAGTGTTACATTCATTAAAGGGTGCTGCCCTCGCCTCGACCCTATAGAGGCAACCGCAACACAACCACGAATGGGGCATCATTAGAAAGATATATTTCTCACTATACTTTTGCAAAAATATTTGGCTGAACTTTTTTTCCTTTACGGGCTATAATCGTTAACTTGAATGGTACGAATTTATGGAAACACCTCCGCCATCATTTATCTGGCGTGGTTTACTACACACACAGCTACCGCTCATTTGAAATGGTTTATCAGATAAATAAGGTATGTTGGCGTTGTCCTTTTGTACGAAAACACAAGTGTTCTACGGTTGTAATCGGATGGATACATCTTAGTAAAATTCATGTTTTATTTAAAACATTCAAACAAAAAACCGTGGATATTTCAGCAGGACAACGTGGCAGGGTGGGTTTTTATGACAATATTATTTTTTTACTGCGTTTAATTCATTGTTATAAGTCAACAATGTGTGTGTATAAGAATTCAGGGACCGAGAGAATGCATTTCGGAGTATCACTGTAGGGTCGTAACATTTTAATTACATTAAAGGATTTGCCAATTATAGCAAGACAGGAACAAAGACTATGATACACACGAAGCAAACGATAACAAACTTCATATTCACATTTCAGTGATTTTTTAAAAAAGATAATTTGTTATTTGCTCTCATCATCAAAAATAGAAAACCATGAAATTGTTGCTGTTTTGCTTCCGTATTTTAGTGATATTTTTCATTTAAAGTGATAGTAACATTGACAGTCTCATTACACTGATGAGAGGTTGTGTTTTGTGGTATTGGGTTTTATCAGATAAAATAAATGCCTCTTGATATTTTTATTGTAAGCATTTTTTTTAAAAACACATTGCTGTTAACAAATATATCTATAGTCTTGAGTGAGAGAGGGTGCCCAGCTTTTGTATGAAATAAAACAAATTAACCTGATCGCCAACCATACTGCCTAATATTTTATTATAGCGTGTGAATGCTTTATCGTTACCACCACTGATATTGAAAAGAGACACGAGGACATGTCCGGGAGTACGCCCCTATATTAAACCCTCTGAAGTGAATAGCGAAGTGAAAACCCTGTTTTATATGATAGAAAATGATTAGTACTCCCAGTCACGTCGTGCACTACCGAAATACGAAGCAAATTTTCTATTCGACAATTCGACGGACAGCAGGCAATAGCATTTCACCGGCCAATGCTGGCAGAAGATCCAATCCAGGGGGTACTCACACACATGACCATACAGGGACTTCCACAGACACGGTCCTCATTTTCAGCCTTTCTGCTATAGCAATGACCCCTTTTTTCAATGCTCATTTTTGGTATACAATGGGTTGTTTTTTTCAAAATTTCTCAATGATTTGTTGGAAAATTAGTCAATTTTTCACATATTCGAAAGCCAAAAATTTTCTAAAAAGTTTGAAATTAGTCCATTCTTATAAATCTGAGCCAAAATATTCAAAATTTTCTTAAAATGCCCAAAAGTTTGAGAAAAATTAGAAATTTGTGTTTAAAGTTGGTCCAAAATTTTGCATCTCTGGTAAATAGCTCTGGGGCCCCTTTTTGCAAAATTGGTATAGATATGGTCCTACTTCCAGAGTATCGGAGGCACGTCTCTACCTAAACCAAACTTGGGTACCCCCCCCACCCGCCGATCAAATATCACATACATTACTTTCTTTGTAATTTTACGGATACACATAATACCTTGAGTCTTTCCCAGCTGTTTAGAAAATTTTAGGTGGCTCCTCGGGCCCTTTATAACATTCATAACTACCCAACCCAGAGGATGTATTGAGTCCTTCCCACAATGCAAGTTTATCGGAAATTTTTCACTTAGTACTTTCACTTCTGTTTAGTCCACCAAGCTGCACTACCTTGGGAATTGCATGATCAAAAAAGTCTTGTTGTTCTAAACTTCGTCTCAACATTTTGAACCCTTAGTAACTGAATGTGCTTCGTAAAATAACAATATACGAACATTGTAATGCATGTGGGATGATTCAAGAAAACTCTGGCCCAAACAGTGCGTTAAAAAGAATGAAGCAATCCAATTACGGCGCTGCTAAAGAGTATGAGTTAGAATATTAAAAGACGAAGCTAAGTGAATAGCACTGTGGGGAAAAAGGTTGGTGGATCGTCAGATGCCCATAGAGGGATTGCGGTAGGACCTTCGGACGTTCATGTAAGGTGGATGCAAATGAAGTATACACTTGATTCCGTTCATGGCCGTGATGACGTGTGCAGTGGCCTAAAGATTGACGGATTGAATGGCAAAAATACATCTATTGCATCAACGGAACTTCTATATCCAAAAGTTACCGATTGTACAAAAACAGGTAAATTTGATAAGAATTACCAAGAATGCAAAATGATGTATTTACTATTGATTCCGCCATGTGCCTGTACACACTAAAAAATCAACTCAACTCTGCACGACTAAATAAAATGGGGTCAGAAATATTACCAAAAGGGTCATTCACACGTTTTTGGCCATCAAAGAATGGTTAACATTGTATAAATCAGCTTTTTAGTCGGTGCATAGTTATACTCCAAAACGTAGTAAAAAATTACCCCGTTGTTTAAATGGTATTAGGGTGTAATGTTGTTGCAAGTACCGCTTGACGGAATCAAATGGCAATACTCATTTGCATCCTTGCGACTGCTGTATAAACGTCTATCCAAACGAACCGATCATTTCGCCGGCTTAGACCCAGTAGGATGTTCTAGTAAGAGAACGACCAGTTCTGAACACTGCAACAATATCCATAGGAACCACCTAATTTCCGGGGCTGAGATATTTCAGATGTTTCGTTACACCACTTTCTATGTGGGACTGATAACGTTAGTCTATCACGCAGTTGTTTTTTTTTTACAAATGAGATAATATTTGTGCGACAAAGACTTCACTTTGACTAAATTGCATCGGTAATCGGGGGGGGGGGGTAGTAGGCCTACAACGAACGCTCATTAGGGCACTGGGGATTTCCCAACGGTAATTTGGGAACTGCTACTTGTATTTACTAGAGCAGTTCTCGTCCGGTGTCTCCAATCTTAAACCTTCGTTCACAAGATCTTAGTAAAAATCATGATAATCTACAAAAAAACAATTACTGACGTCAAAATCCGTCAAGGTTAGTGGATAAACCTGGCCTGCAAAATATTTAATTTACAATATCGGTCCTTTTAAAGATTTTAAATATTCGTAACCAGCCATAGCCTTTGTCAAGCCTTGTCCGATGCATAGATCCCGGAATAGAGTATATAAGCGTTTACATGGAATTACTATGTCCGAGTGGCGTAAGAAGCGTTCTCCTGTCATGTACCCGAAAGTCTTTGAAAAAGAATATCACACTAGGTGTTACGCCGCATGTTAATGCAGATTTGAATTTACTCTTGCTGTTAAGAGAACGGCCACATTTGAAAAATAGTGCGCCTCTCAAGATTTTTCACAAATCGATATTTGATGTGGAAAATAGATCTCTGCTCTTCACCAATGCCCAAGCATATCATTTGAGAGCAATTGAAGAATTTAATACTTGGAAAATGTGCAGTGCGCTTAAGTTCGCATATCATACCTGTCTGGTCTGGGGGGTAGGACATGCCACACAAACACCGAAATCAGAACGACATTGAACTATCAGTAGATTAGTCAACGTGGCTAACCCAAGTGCTAGTATTATTCAAGGAAGTTAACGGTAGGAGAGCACTCTACGCAAGGGATCGGTCTACACAGGCTTGACCTGGAGGTGACTACAGGCTAGGGCCTGGCTCACGAGACAGTTATATGAAATTGCATTGTTTTGACAGCAGAAGGTGAATTAAATAACATCGACGGTTTGACGTATAATGTGTTCTTAAATGAGCTGATATTACAAGCTTTTTTGAACAGAAGTTTAGGAGCTGCTTGTATGTCACCAAAGACAGCATAGTAAAGCTACATGTACGTACCTCGTTCCCCCTAAATTAACCGTTATGGAAAATCACCATTGCCCAAAGCGAACAATCGTGTCATACCTCCACGGTCCGTTCAGGGGGTGTTTGCACGCGCGCGTTAATTCTACTAATCTCGACGGGGAATTTTGATGTTAAATAATTTTTCCAAAATTATCATGATTACTAAGATCTTTGAACGAAGGTTTAAGAGTTGATTATGTAAGCAATGAGGCAGAGAACTGCCATAGTAAATTAACGTAACAGTTACCCAAATTACCCGTTGGGAAACCCAATGACCAACCAAGCAAGTAGTGAGAATATACCACTTGTCCGTGAGTTAACGAGCATCTCCACCTCCGCCATCCCTCTCTCAGATTTCCGTCCCTTCTACCCCGCCTCCCCCTTTTATTCTCTGCTCCTCCCCTCTCTACCCCATTCCCCCCCCCTCCCTACCCACTTTGTGCTGTTTTGCTTCTCCCATCCTCCCCCATACCCTCCCACCCTACCCCTCCCCTCCTATTACCGCTTTTCTATCCCCCTCTCCGCCCCATCCCTTATTTTTGCTAGATCGGTATAGGTCTCGTGACCACTGTGGTGAGTGGTTTTCCGGAAGTACCGTGAATACCCGCGATGCGTATGTAAAGTGACTTAGCAAGGACACAAATCACTTTCATGTTCAAATGTAGTGCACTTACTTAACATAGAGAGGATGAAATGAATAATTTAAAAATGACACCCACAACTCACCAATCACTTGTTTGGGATGGTCGAAGGCCGACTCAGAGATTTTCCGAGTGAGGCGACCTCAATTTCCAAAAAACATCGGTTTTGCATTGGGCACATAATGCTTGTTTACCATAATTACTCATCACTGTGTGAAATTGCTAAGGCTTAAATCGCAGTCCTTCATATATATAGAATATCACAACTGTTATAAAATTCCGGATTCCGGAATTTTGTTATACACAGTATCCTATGAGACGAAATACTACAATAAATGTTTACTGCCATCAAAACGGAAAAATCCAATTCATTCTCAAATTCGGAATTGTGCATTTAGGTTAACTGTCTTTAGTTCTAGTGTGACTATTGTCTCATGATAACAAAAAAATAATATTTCGAAATCTCTGAGTCGGACTTTAAGATACAGTATAGTGATGAGTTAAATATTTCTATGCCTTGAAAATGTGTGTTGTTGACAATGATTTAGGTCGTATATTTGATCAAACTTCTAAGAAAACTACATCAACGTGCATGGAAAATCACAGATCAGAGTTGCTCATTTACATATAGTCCTATCAAATGAGTTCTCTTTTGCCAGAATCTAATGTTGTTATTTTAAAATTTATATGTCTTTCTCCACTACAAACCACACTTCAGCTATGCTAGACAACATTAACTATTTATTTCGCTGTGTGTAGTATTTGTACGCTATTTTCTTCAGTGTCCATTAACTAAACACCATTTTGGTTAATGCTTGTTCAGCTGGAATGCAGAATTAAATTGATTTTGTAGTAGGATTATGTTGTTTATGTAATTTTTCTTTTGTGTACATGTATACTGTTGCTTTGCCTTGTAATTTGCGTTGGACGCATGTAAGTATGATGCATGATGAGTGCCATAATGTTATAAAAATGAGATCCTAATAAAACTAAGTTAAGCACAATAAGTCTGGTGAATTTAGTTTCAGGTTAATAACCGCATTAGTCAGCTAATTATGAGTGCCTCCAAATTGACAATCGTTAACCAGTACAATTCATTCATCAAGGTTCAAGACAGGGCCTCGGGTAAAGTTACTAAATGCAATACTAACAGCCTTGGGGCGGATTAGTTGACTCATACGCAACTTAGTTTCACGCTTTAATTCCGTTATCGTCTATGGAGCCCCGGGACTGTTGCCTCCCGCGGACTATATCTGCTTTAACACGGGCTAGGTTCTATGGGTTCATGACCCAATTACGATACATATTCGAAACAAAATAAAGTAACTGACCCTCTGATGCCAAAAAAAAAAAATCCAAAGACCCCGTTGTTTTCCGGAGAATTGAGATAGGCCTATACAAAATCAAATCCAAACGACTGGTAGAAAAAGGTCGTTCTTGCAGAGTACATGTCACCGAAGTCACTTTAAGTGGGGTTTTGAAATAAGCCATCAAGCGAAAACGTTAATAGGCACTTAAATCGGGCCAGCCATCCACCTTTAATCCCCAAAGCCACCAAAAACATGGTAGTGACCTTATTGAATAGGGAATAAAGCAAGGCGATATTTGTGAATACTCCTTAATGGTATAAAAACAAGTGCCTATGATTTATTCCGTAGAAGGTGGGGACGGTATGTCGGGTATTTATGTTGGTTTGATGAACGTTTAAAACTGGCATAAGTGATTTATGGAAAGTAGCTCCAATTGGTCCTGTCCTGGGCTAGAATCGCGCTATTGCCGCTGTCGCCGCTGTTGCCAGCCAAAATTCCGAATCTTCGCGCTTCGGACTGAACGGGCAAGAATAGCAATCCTTCGCGCTGTCGCCCGCTGTCGCGCTGTGCCTACAAAATCGGGATGGTACGCGTTGTCGCCGCATCCGACTTTTTTAAAGTTCTAGGTTCGCGCTGTCGACCGCTGCAAGTTACATAAAAGTTGGCTTTCGCGCTTCGCCGCATCCGACTTTTTAAAGGTCAATTGCGCTGTCGCCGGCTGGCAATATTTCTACACAGGTCCGAAGTGGGGGGTCTCTTCAAACCCCCCCCCGTTATAGTTGGCCTTGAACGAAATGGACTCAACGGGCCATGATAGCAACATTCGCGCTGTTGCCGCTGTCGCCGCTGTTTGTTGCTACAAATCTGGGGTACGCGCTGGTGCCGCATCCGACTTTTTTTAAGTTCTAGGTTTCGCGCTGTCGCCGCTGCACAAGTTTACATAAAAGTGAACGCTTCGCGTGTCGCCGCATCCGCTTTTTTAAAAGGTCCAATTAGCGCTGTCGCCGCTGCCTAGTCTAACAGGTAGAATGGGGGGGGGGGTCTAACCCCCCTCTTTCTATGCCTTTGATACTAAATGACTCTTACCGGGCTAGAATAGAATCAGTCGCGCTGTTGCCGCTGTCGCCGCTGTTGCCTACATAATCGGAGGTACGCGTTGTCGGCCGCATCCGGATTTTTTAAAGTTCCAGTTTCGCGATGGCCGCTGCCAAGGTTACATAAAAGTGAAGCTCCGCGCTGTCGCCGCTGGCAACTTTTTATAAAGGTCATTTTCGCGCTGTTCCGCCGCTGCCCTATTACACAGGTGAAGTGGGGGGTCTAAACCCCCCCCTTCTAGGCATTTGAATAAAAGACTCAAAGGGCCAGAATAGCAATCATTCGCGCTGTCGCAGCGGTGCCTACCAAATCTGCAGGTACGCGTTTGTCGCCGCATCCGACTTTTTTTAAAGTTCTAGTTGAGCGCTGTCGCCGCTGCCAAGGTTTACATAAAGTGAAGCTTCGCGCTTGTCGCCGATCCGACTTTTTTTAAAAGTACAATTTCGCGCTGTCGCCGACTGCTTATTTCTACACAGGTCCAAATGGGGGTTCTAACCCCCCCCCCCTTCTAGGCCGTTGATACGAAATGTCGATGTAAAGGGCCAGAATAAGCACCATGCGCTGTTGACGCTGTCGCCGATGTTGCCTACAAAATCTGGAGGTTGGTACGCGTGTCGCCGCATCCGACTTTTTAAAGTTCCAGTTTCGCGCTGTCGCCGCGCCAACAAGGTTACATTAAAGGAAGCTTCGCGCTTGTCGCCGCATACCGATTCTTGTAAAAGGTTCCAATTCGCCCTGTCGCCGTGCACTGCCATATCTACAAGTAGAAGTGGGGGGTCTAACCCCCCCTTCTAGGCATGTGATACGAAATGACTCAAAGGGCCCAGAATAGCAATCATTCGCGCTGTCGCCGCTGTCGCGCTGTTGCCTACAAAATCTGGAGGTACGCGTTGTCGCCGCATCGCCTTTTTAAAGTTCTAGTTCGCGACGGTCGCCGTGCCAACAAGTTTACATGAAAAGTGGAGCTTCGCGCTGCCCCCGCATCCGACTTTTTTAAAAGTCCAATTTCGCGCTGTCGCCGCTGCCTATTTTACACAGTACAAAATGGGCGGGTCTAAACCCCCCTTCTGGCGTTTGATACGAAATGGACTGACAGGCCAGAATAGCAATCATGCGCGCTGTTGCCGCTGTCGCCGCTGTGCCTACAAAATCGGGAGGGACGCGTGGTCGCCGCATCCGACTTTTCTCAAAGTTCCAGTTTCGCGCTGTCGCCGCTGCCAAGGTTACATAAAAAAGAAGCTTCGGCTGTCGCCGGCATCCGACTTCTGTAAATATTAAAAGGTCAAATTTCGCGCTTTCGCCGCTGCCCTATTTCTTACACAGGTTAGAAGTGGGGGTCTAACCCCCTCTTTCTAGGCATTTGATACGAAAATGACTCTTAACGGGCTAGAATAGGCAATCCTCGCGAGTTGCCGCTGTCGCCGGTGTCTGAGTAAAATCTGGAGGTTAGTGCGTCGCCCGCATCCGACTTTTTTTTTAAATTTCAGTTTCGCGCTCGTCGCGCTGCCACGTTTAATAAAATTGAGGCTTCGCGCTGTCGCCGCCTCAGACTTTTTTAATAGGTCCAATTTCGCGCGTCGCCGCTGGCAACTCTTTCTAAAGGTTAATTCGCGCGTTGCCGCTGCCCAATTTCCAACAAAAGTAAAGGTGGGGGGTCGACCCCCTTCCTAGTTATGTGAAAAAAATAAATAATAGGGCTAGAGCGCACTTTTCGCCGTGTTGCCGCTGTCGCCGATCGCTGTTTGCTGCAAAAAATCTGGAGGTACGCGGTGTCGCCGCATCCGACTTTGTTTAAGTTCTCGTTTCGCGCTGTTCGCCGCTTGTTTTAAAGTTTATATAAAGTAAAGCTTCGCGCTGCCCCCGCATCCGACTTTTTTAAAAGGTGCAATTCGCGCCTGTCGCCGCTGATAACTTTCATAAAGGTGGAACTTCGCGCTGTCGTCGCATCCGACTTTTATTTACAAGTCTAAACTCGCCAGCTTGCAAATCCATCCTAGTCATGGAATAAAACTACAGCATGGACAAGAAAGAGCCCTTCGTGCTGTGGCTGAATGAAGTCATGCTGTTGTCAGTAAAAATCTGGAGTTCGCGTGTGCACGTCGACTCTGTTGCTAGTAATGTATGCACCCTCGCAAAACTGCTCATAAGCGTGGGGGTGGGAATCATATCCGTGTAATTATTTCACTTGCAATATTTTCGATGAGTATATGACACTCAACTTTTGCGAGAGTAATAGGTTTTTACCACCACCGTCAAGCCTGTCCGAGAAATCATTTACTTTTAAAAGCCGTGTAAGTTAGGCAAAGTATGGACTCACGCTGTCGCCGCTGCCTTGTTTGTAAAAAGGTTTACTTCGCGCTGTTCGCTGATGGTGGGTTATTCTAAAGGTACTCCCCAAGCTAAATCACACGATTGGTGGTTTCGAGCTGTCCACAATTTTGGAATCCTATTTGATTATCAGCACGTTTGGCATTCAAGATCGACAGTAGAATATTCTAGCAATTCGCTCACGGGAATTTTTTTTAAAAAGATAATAAACCTGGCACTATTTACTGTACAGCGGGTCCGTTCCCGAAAGTGTTCATAAGACAGTCGTAGCCTCTTTCTATCCGAACTTTCTGCGTAAAGTTCATCACTACGATTACTTGGTTCCGCGAAAAACTTAGTATTGCCAACTTAAGATTTTCTTCAAACTTACGAAAAAATCTATTGTCTGTCGTAAATAGCACGTACGCTATTTCCACGAATGTTCATGCGTTCCTGAAATGAACTAGTCTGCGGGGGTTATCGTTAAAGTACGCGAATTTTACGTTACTTAGAGTAGACGCGTAGCTGACATGGAACGATAGAAGTGAATTATGGACATTAGGAAGAGGCTAGTATTCGTTGATTTATTTGGAATGTGAGGTTAGGCTGAGAAGATGATGTTAGGAGACTATTCCAACATTTTTAAATGCTCGAGACGAGACCCGGGGTGGGGCACTCTTGTGTTTGGTTTGGGGGGGTATGGGGAATTGTACTGGTGGGAGTGTGTGTGTGTAGGTTTATGAGTGCTTTATTTTGTTTTGGTTTGTTTGCTCCGTGTGTCACCCAAGACTGATTTTAAAAAATTTGAAAGAATATGTGTCTATATTCCTGTCGGATTTTCTCCACAAGTTTCAAACATGATTCGTTTTTTTTTTAAATTAAAAAATTCCTCTTTGGTGTATTTCAACCTAACATTTTAGGGGCGCGGTCTTCTAAAAGACCTTCGAATGTTCAGTACATCACCGTTAGTTCCAAAGTTGAGTGATCCCCTTCCCACAAGTTGAAGTATGTCAGATTAGAAAGTGATTAATGAGTACTTATATTTAAATCATTTATTTCGTCAATTAATCAGTAAAAAAACATATAAAAATAAAGAAAGAAAGTTGTAAACATCAAACCAAGAAACTGGGGCCTATACTGACCACCAGGAGGGGTAGTAATACAGTATCAAGTATAAAAATTTAGAATTAAAAAATATTACACGTAAAAAAAAATTATATACTTTTAAAAAGCCAAACAGCCGGGAAACCAATCACGACAGGCATGGCTGACAAAAGGCCTAAATAGGGTAGTAACGTTTCCATTCACGCCCGTGTCTTGCTTGGAAAATTGGAACAGAAGAAGCCAAGGCTTTTTTTGCAGATACTGTTTTTGAGAGCTGTAGATTAACGTTGGACTTTAAAGTACGGAGGAGACCTCTTAGGACGGTTTATTATTTTGTAATAAGACCCGTGATCCTAATTCAAAGGCGACCAGGGTACACTTATAAACCAGCGTCCGAAGATATCTCCAACTAGGGAGCATATCTGTCGGTCTAAGTTGTATACTTGATCATCATTTGTCTCAATGGTAATGTAAGCTCACATAAAATTACTTTTTTTTGCGCGGGGAAAGTGAGGACAATATCTGGTTTGTGAGTAGTCGCAATGCTGATCTCAGAGGAAAATGTTCCCCCCTCCAATGAGGTACCCTTATACATCAGCAGTTTCAAGACAACTTTGTCTTTAAAAAACTTGCTTCTTCAAAAGCAGAAGCAGAGATCAAAATGCGGATGATGTTATTTATGCCGCCAAAGGTATCGGTTCAAGATTGGTTACAGTTATTGAGAATGTGCAGAAGAGTACCCTTTTTGGAAACAGAGGGGGCAGTTCCTACTTAAACGTTTCCCCCATTTATAAAGATTAACAAAGGGGAGAGGCGGTCGATTGCAAGCGTTGAGTGCAACTTAGAACCACCCTCAGGAAAGCGCGTACATAATAGATCCTGTTAGGATATTCTCAGTTTAAAGAAAGTAATTTTGCTGTGTCACCCTGTGTAATGAGTGGCTCCACTACCGACTTCATAGTCACAAGAATTTTTCTTTATGGGTTTCTTTTATCTTGGGTTGGTATTTTTCTCAGACAGTTGGTTGGTCGGATCCTAAAGATTTGCAATAAACATGGTCCGGGAACCCAATTGTGGAAGCTTCTCTACCTCCAGCTGATTCTCTTATGGAGTTTAACTCCCGTGCCGTGTGGTAGTGGAGCGCAAAACACCGGGTTCTCTATCCGCTTAAAACAATGGAGAAGCATATAAAATATCGAAAAACGTTGTGGTGGAAGATCAAGACCATTTTAATGATGGACAAGTGCTTATAGTAGCACCACGGTGTAGGAATGCCCAAACCATTTCTAATATAAATTGAGCCACAGTCCATCTAGAAGAGTTAAATTTGTCTGAGAAGCTCGTGGACCGTAAGAAAAAACGCTATGGATGGCTAAAACAGTTTAGTCTACCGGACATTGCGAGTTAAACTCATTTACGGACAGGGCGATTATTTCAATGTTAACAAGACTTGATTCAAAATTAGAGTAAATCAATCTTTAACTATCACTTTGGCTACCAGAATGAGTAATAAGAGATCCCAAAAAAAACGTTGGGGTCCTCTTTAACGGGAATAATCCGTATACCCTATATTTAGTCGAAAACCCTCGGGACACCATCAACAAAGAAAGTGAGCCGGCATTTACTTGGTTTCAATGTGAGACCCATACTTTGAGTTTTTGACCTGGAGCTATTTTGATTCTGAGTTGAAATTTTTACTAGTTATAGTTTTAAAATCAATCCGCATAGCGGTGTTATTGTTCTAATTTATTTCCCCATCTATGGTTAAAGACGTGCACTGACGTATATTCTCGAGGTATCGAGGATTCGGGGTTAAAGCACATCAAGAATATAATGGGGGTGACAGTGGGTCCCTGAAGAGTCCCTTTTAAAATCGAATCTCTGAGATGTCCCCTGGACCACGGGGGAAACCAACTTAGCTGGGCAAGATCTAAGGTTACTGGTTGGAATAGTGTTGGGAAAATAAAGGTCTGCCGATTCCTTGGAAAGGTGGAACTGGACACTGCTTCGAACGTTACCCTGGGTAATATTCCTAGAGTATCCCAGAAAGTCTGGACAGGTATTTTTTTATGATGAACTTGAGATTTTTTGTCGCTATTTTTTCTGTTTCTTTTTATTAAGAAATGAACGGGTTATAACAGCTGACGAAACAGGTGTTATCATCAGCGGTACTCTTGGAAAATGCTTTCTTCCGCAGAGCATTTTTCTTTTTGCAGTGCTTGAAGTAAAGTTTTGGTTCAGGGGAAATATACTTTTCAGAGGAACTGTCTTTAACGAATTCCTGATGGTCGTTAAAGTATGCTATTAGTGTTTCAGAAGTTTTCAGCAGATTGAGCTGGACTAAATGTCCACAACTGAGGTCAAAATGGGTCTAAATTGAGAAAATTTATATAAAAAAAATGTAGGGTTATTTTCCCTTAAGTGAGGAATAGTACAATGTTGTTTCTGTACTGTAGGCCTCCGAGCTAGGTGTGATACGTCAAACGACATGTTATTATGTAAGCTTAAAAGGCACTGGCCAGATTTAGGGTATTGGGAGAAAGTTTCTGTAGTATTACACCTAGCGTATCGACCCACATGGCATTGTAAAGAAGTAAACAAGGATTGTGAGGTGTATTTGCAAAAAAAAAAGTTCAAATGCCTACATTACTGTCTACATGATAACTGTCTTGTGAATGATATTGACACACAACTATATAGTCATGTTATCTAATGAAGACGGAAAACTAATAGGCTATACCCTAGGTGTCTTGCAGTTTAAATCAACACACTGGCAAAAGTATTGCAACATCAGAAAACGCAATTCATAATCACCAATGGATTTCAAATTATACACATGGATCCTGACCACTCAATAAGTATTTAAATTCCCACAGTTGAGTTTTATACAGATTGACTATTCCCAAATTCCAAGAGGGTGAAAAAAAACGTTTGAGTGATGTCATGTTCCCTAAATATGGCGGATTAACGGAAACAGGAACGATAACTTGTCGATTGCAGCTCAGAAGGAAAATTAGGGACACAGACACAAACGATATGGCTTCAAAACGTCACTAAGGATTGTAGGTTTCATTAGGGGTGTACTTAAATGTTTGTGGGGGAAAAATCATGGAGGTTGTGTGGGACGGAAACGAAATAAAGTCAAAGGAAGACAGTGGTCTCGAAAACTTCGAGAAATTCGGATACACCCGAAATGCAATTCGAATGATAAATCACGTGGTTTACATAAATCATGTCTAATAGGGCGTTCAACACCATGACAAAAACGAACAATGCACAACTGGTTGAGATTTAAAAAAGTTGTTTTCAGAAGTTCTCACGTGCACCTCTTTCTGCCGTTAAATTTCTTGAGTGCAACGGTGATGAACGTGCTCCCATTTTTATTGACATTATCTCATTTCGGTCCATGCAACCCACACCAATTTTGCCATAAAACCATTAGAGTAGACACGGACAAACTCGTAAAGTTTATTTAGCGACTATTTGGCAGCCATTTTTGAGTCCTGTGCCTATATACCTTCTGGCGTACAAGCGGTAAATTATCAAAACCAGCTCCTGTAACCCGCCATATCTTGGGATCATGGACAATCAAATTTAAAAGTTTGTCACACTACTTGATTCTTTGACAATAACTGCCTAATGTGTAGTCAAGAACACCTTGGCCAATTTATACATTTTGTAATATAAAATGCTTTCTGCATGTTGCAATCCTTTTGGCCAGTGGTGTAATACAATATATGCGTTGAAGTCATTAAGCGTTTTATGAAGAGTGGGTCATCAATGCGACATTATGGATGTTAGAGTAAGGGTTGGGTAAGTAGCAGCTTGTAACATCAAGTTTATTATGGCAGACAAATTATTAAAACCGTATAATCAGTTTGCTCAAGTAAACAAGGAAATAATTTTATGTAGGTTATCATGATCATACTTGACCTCGAACAAGTAATATTTTCATTGCTCAAAACAACATTTAAAGGCAAAATTTAATACAAAAATCTTCTGGAACCCGAGACCAATAAAAAAAAACAAAAAATTAAGTACTTAATCCATATTTCAAGAACACTATCTTAATTCCAGGATTTAACCTTCATGGAACATTTTGTATAGGCCATGCTTCTAGTTATGCGAAAATTTTACAAGACCGTCCATTTGCCAAGCAAGTTAGTATTTATTGCACATCTGCCGTAAGTAATTAAATTAAAATGTACATTTTCCTGTAAGGTATGGTAGAGAGCTGCATGTTAACACGATATTGAGTTTTAAATGATATTTCTTTTTAATACCAAGGACCCTCACGAATTCGATTAAAAAGAAAATAACAAAAGAGGTATGCGATGACATCTTGAATTGGTAACAGAAATGAAAATAAAAGTCGCAGAGACTATAACTAACTGAAGAGTCACTATAATTACATTTCTATACTTAAAACTAATTAATTAATAACGTGATGAAAAGGAATGGAAGTGAAGCACAGGAGATACATGAGCAAATAAAAAAATAGTGAAGAGTTTTTTTAACACACACCACCAAATACACAAGACGAACAAATTCAGACCAGTTAACCGACAATCAAACGAACCCTGTTCGAGTGTGTTAATACTTGTTAAGTTCTGTAGATTTGTAGGCTACCACACAATAAAAATATTCCATTACCTGCTGATACTGGCACATTGGTGGTAACATTCGCAAACGTGTCTCAGACTTTCACCAGACAGAGCTCAATGTTAATCCCAATCCATGAATGGATGACCTTTAAATCGGCAATTTATGTAAATGTAAGATTGTCGTAGGTTTACTGGTAGAAAGGCACTTACGCCCATCTTAAGTACACTGTTCGGGGAACGCTACTCAATGGTCGTAACCAAAAGCTTAAGCCGTGCGTAGATGAAATGTACGATCATAGTTTCGGGAACGGACCCCAGGGCTGCCAGGTTGTACTATGTTATCCTAAAGGAGAACCCTGTACAACGAATAGTATAGACAATATATTTCATTTAAAATAATTATTGACCAACATTGAGTGGTTTCATCAAAAACGAAATTATTTTAACCATAAAATTGACTTCAAACATCTAGTCTGACCACGCGCTATCAAAAACCGCGCGGAGTGATTATAAGCGTGTTATGCGAGACGGCCGAACGTTTACGTTAAACATTGCCTTAGGAAAATACATATTATGAAAGCGTCATGTGTGACGGTGTATGACGCTACGGTGCCGTCGTTATCGCATAACACGATACAATATCCATAGGGCATAGCGCGATTTCAAATAGCGCATGGTCAGACATCTAATTTTTTAATTCATTTTTATGGTTAGTATATTTCCGTATTTCCTGAAACCACTCAACATGTCTTCAATTAATTAGTTATATAGCGTATATTATATAAATTATTCTTAGTACGGTTCTCCTTTCATTTGCAAGCTGCGGCCGATCCTCGTCGTCACACCCTGTCGACCAAAGCTCCGTCCAATATGCCATAGAAGGAAAATAGCGCCTGTAAGTATCTACGCTCATCCATATTAGTTGTCGTTGGTTTTCAGCCTCAGGCTAGTCAAGTTAAAGGTCATTTTCGTGGCACTAATTTCACAATGGTTGGACATAAATTTGGCATTTTCCTGGTTCCAGCCGTTTAATACAATCGGGGATGCCGATTCTGCTTTAAAAAATCGTTCTTGTAACAATACACTCTTTTGAGCAGGACCATTCGAGGTATGTTAATAGACAGTTACCACACAACTGTGCAAGCTTCTCTACCTCCAGCTGATTCTCTTATGGAGTTTAACTCCCGTGCCGTGTGGTAGTGGAGCGCAAAACACCGGGTTCTCTATCCGCTTAAAACAATGGAGAAGCATATAAAATATCGAAAAACGTTGTGGTGGAAGATCAAGACCATTTTAATGATGGACAAGTGCTTATAGTAGCACCACGGTGTAGGAATGCCCAAACCATTTCTAATATAAATTGAGCCACAGTCCATCTAGAAGAGTTAAATTTGTCTGAGAAGCTCGTGGACCGTAAGAAAAAACGCTATGGATGGCTAAAACAGTTTAGTCTACCGGACATTGCGAGTTAAACTCATTACGGACAGGGCGATTATTTCAATGTTAACAAGACTTGATTCAAAATTAGAGTAAATCAATCTTTAACTATCACTTTGGCTACCAGAATGAGTAATAAGAGATCCCAAAAAAAACGTTGGGGTCCTCTTTAACGGGAATAATCCGTATACCCTATATTTAGTCGAAAACCCTCGGGACACCATCAACAAAGAAAGTGAGCCGGCATTTACTTGGTTTCAATGTGAGACCCATACTTTGAGTTTTTGACCTGGAGCTATTTTGATTCTGAGTTGAAATTTTTACTAGTTATAGTTTTAAAATCAATCCGCATAGCGGTGTTATTGTTCTAATTTATTTCCCCATCTATGGTTAAAGACGTGCACTGACGTATATTCTCGAGGTATCGAGGATTCGGGGTTAAAGCACATCAAGAATATAATGGGGGTGACAGTGGGTCCCTGAAGAGTCCCTTTTAAAATCGAATCTCTGAGATGTCCCCTGGACCACGGGGAAACCAACTTAGCTGGGCAAGATCTAAGGTTACTTGGGGGAGTTTGGAATATTTGTTGGAAAATAAATGTCTGCCGATCCTTGGAAAAGGTGGTGGAACTGGACACTGCATGCTTTCCGAACGTACCCTGGGTAATATTCTTAGAGTATCCCCAGAAGGTCGACCGGTATTTTTTCATGATTGAAATCTTGAGTTTTTTGTCGTATTTTTCGTTCTTTTTCTTAAGAAGACACGGTTAACAGCAGGACGGAAAACAGTTGTTTATCTCCGCGGTTCCATTCTTGGAAAATGCTTTCTTCTGCAGAGCTTTTATTTTGGTGCGAAAGTAAAGTTTTGGTCTCATGGGCAATATACTTTCAATGACTGTTCTTTAAGAATTCCTGATGGTCGTTAAAGTATGATATTAGTGTTTCAGAAAAGTTTTCAGCAGCTTGAGCTGGACTAACATGTCCACAATGAGGTTCAAAATGGGTCTAAATTGTGAAGATTTATATAAACATGTTAGGGTTTTTTCATTTACTTAAGTGAGGAATGGTACGTGTTGTCTCTGTGACTAGTGGGTGAAGTGAATTGAATACAGTCACACGACCCATCGTTATTATGTAAGCTTAAGGGCACTGGCCAGAATTAAGGGTATTGAGAGAAAGTTCTATTGTATAATATTACACCTAAGCGTATCGACCCAATTGGTCATTGTAAAGAAAAGTAAACATTTATTATTGTGAGGTGTTAATTTGCAAAAAAAAAGTTCAAAATGCTACATTACTGTCTACATGAATAACTGTTCTTGTGCATGATATTGCACACAACTATATTAGTCATGTTATCTAATGAAGACGAAAACAAAGGCCTATACCCTATTGTGTCCTTGCTTCTAACTACACACACTGGCCAAAATATGGAACATTCAGAGAAAACGAAATAATCCAATCACCAATGATTTCAAAAAATATATACCATGGATTCCTGACCACTCAATACGTATTTAAACAAGTTGAGTTTTTATAACAGATGCTATTCCCAAATTCCCAAGAGGGTGAAAAAACGTTTGATTGATTGTCATGTTCCCGAAATATGGCGGATAAAATGGAACAGCGAACGATAATTGTCGATTGCGCACTCCGAAGAACATAGACACAGACACAAATACGATCTGGCTTCAAAAAACAGTCACCTTTTTTTAACTGGATTGTTTACGTTTCATTAGGGGTTTAATTAAAATGTTTGTGGGGGAAAATCATGGAGGGTTTGTTTTGTGGACCGGAAAGGGAGGAAACCGAAATAAAGTCAAAGGGAAGGACCAGTGGTTCTTCGCAACCTCGAGAAATTCGGAGGACGGGCACCCCCGAATGCAATTCGAATGATAATCACGTGGTTTAATCATGTCTAATTGGGCGTTCACAATCAACATGACAAAAAAGACATGCCAACGGTGCGATATTTTAAAAAGTGTTTTCAAGTTATCCACGTGACCTCTTTTCTTGCCATTAAAATTTTCCGAGTGCAACGGTTTGATGAACGTGCCCTCCCATCTTTTATTTGAATTATCTCATTCCGGTCATGCAACCACACCAATTTTCGCCAATAAACATTAGAGTAGACCTGACAAACTCGTAAAGGTCATTTAGCGACTATTTGGCACCATTTTTGACGTTCGTTGCCTATATACCTTCGGGCGTACAATCGGTAAATATCAATACCAGTCCTTTAACCCGCCAACTTGGATCATGACAATCAAATTAAACGTGTGTCGCACGACTTGATTCTTGACAATAATGCGAATGTGTAGTCAAGGAACCACCTTGTAACAATTTTAAATAACATTTTTGAATAATAAAATGCTTTTTGCATGTTGCAATACTTTTGGCCCAGTGCTGTGTGTATATACAATTATATGCGTGTGAAGTGTCATTTAAGAGTTGTAGGAAAGAGTGGGGTCATCAATGCGACATTATGGCTGTTTAGAGTAAGGGTTGGGTAGCAGCAGCTTGTAACATCAAGGTTTATGCAGACAAATTATAAACGTATTATAACAGTTTTGCCAAAGGTAAACAAGAGAAAATAATTTTATGTAGGTTATTCTGATCAAATTGACACTCTAACAAGTAATATTTTTCATTGCTCAAAACAAAATCTTAAATGGGCAAATTATATACAAAAAATACTGGAAACCCGAGAAATAAAACAAAACAAAAAAATTAGATACCTTAATCCATATTTCAAGAAAAATTCTTTAATTCCAGGATTTAACCATGGAACCCATTTGTATAGGCTATGCTATATTTATTGAGGAAAACTTTACAATTACAGTCCATTTGCCAAGCAAGTTAGTATTTATTGCATCTTGCAGTAATTAAATTTAAAATGTACATTTTCCCTGGAAGTTATTTGAGAGAGCTGCAGTTAACACGATATTGGAGTTTTAAAATTATATTTTTTTATATAACCAAAAAAGGTTATTTTAAATTATTAAAAAAGGAAATACACAAAAGAGAGTATGGCTTCATTGAATTGGTAACAGAATGAAAATAAACAGCTCGCAGAGCTATAACTAACTTGAAAGAGTCAACTATAATTAAACATTTCTATACTTATAACTAATAATTAATAACTGTGATGAAAAGGAGGAAGTGAAGCACAGGAGCTACATGAAGCAATATTAAAAAAAAATATTGAAGAGTTTACCACACACACACTACAACACTCGAACAAATCAGAACCAAAGTTAACCACAATCAAACGAACCCTTGCCGAGTGTTTTAATACTTGTTAAAGTCTTGTAATGAACACACAATTAAAAAAATCATTTTCATACCTGATGATAATAGGCGCATGGTACCATTAGCAAAGTGTCTCAGACTTTTGCACACAGACGAGCTCAATTTTAATCCCAATCAATGAAGGGAATGACCTTTACGATTAGGCTTATTTATTGAAAATGTAAGATTTGTGGTAGTAGGTATTGT
This sequence comes from Ophioderma brevispina, assembly GCA_023653785.1. Classification (NCBI taxonomy): domain Eukaryota; kingdom Metazoa; phylum Echinodermata; class Ophiuroidea; order Amphilepidida; family Ophiodermatidae; genus Ophioderma; species Ophioderma brevispina. The sequence continues at coordinate 20,621 of JAMKCH010069030.1, forward strand.
AGACTAGAAAGCACTTACGACCATCTTAAGTACACGTTCGGGAACGCTACTACCCTGGTCGTAACCAAAATCTTAAGCCGCGCGTAAGATGAAATTTACGAATCATAGTTTCGGGAACGGACCCCAAGGTCTCTGCCCAGGTTGTATATGTTATCCTTAAGGAGACCGTTACAACGAATATTATTATACAATTATATTTCATAAAATAATTACTGACCACATATAGAGGTGTTCATCGAAAAAACGAATTATTTTTCTAACATAAAATTGACTTCCAAACCATTAGTCTGACCATGCGCTATTTCAAAAACCGCGCGGAGGTATAACTGTTATGCGATACGGCCGAACGTTTACGTTATACATGACCATAGGAACAATACCATATTATTGAAAGCGTCATGTGTGTTGAGGGTATGACGCTACTGTGCGTCCGTATCGACAACACGTATACATATTCCATTATGGAATAGCGCGAAATTTAAATAGCGCATGGTCCGACATTAATTTTATTTTTAATTCATTTTATGGTTAGTAGAAGTCCGTTTTTCCATGAACCACTCAACATGTCGTCAATAATTGTTTATTAGCGGTATATTATATAAATTTCTTCTTAGTCCAGGTTTCTCCTTAATTTGCTAAGCTGCTGCCCGATCCTGTCCGTTACTTAAACCCTCTCTACCAAGCCCTTTTTTAGTGTTCAAGAATTGTGAGAAAAACTGTGTAGGCGGAATCGGAGGACGTCACACGCGACATAGTTACGCGATATCAACGTGTAATTCTCCTCGCGGTAGCGACCACACATTTCATAAGTAAGACCAATTTCCTATTTATCGTAATTAGGTTTGCCTTTAAATGAGAAGTACTTCTCTGGAAATTGGGAGCAAAATTTGGGAGATTGAACAAAATACACGTAAAAACAAGAAAGTGATGCTGAACCACCGTTAAAAATACCGAGCTTTGGAACATTCGGAGTATTTACTGGCAATTCTGCCAACACAATACTATAAATCGTTGTCATTTACTGTAAATGGCACCCGACGCGTAATTTTAGAGGCAAGAATGCAACTCTCTAAATTCCAAACTGGTTATATTGGGAACAAAACTGTAAAAAATGCTTGAAATCAAAATAATGTTAGTAGATAAATTTAGGTTTTTCAATGTTTATTCCGTATTATTGTCTCTGAACACTTCAAATTTAGTGACGAGGAAGGGGAGAACAGATGGAGGGATCGCACGTGAGGGCGGAAGGGGTAATTTTTCAAAAATGTATGTGCGCCCCGAATTCCGAAACTTGGGGACATGGACTGATTTCCAAATTTGGACTAAATTTAGGTCGTAGTAAACGTTGACAAAAGCGGGGAACTGCAACAAACGGGAATATGCATCGCCTCTTTACACATGTACGACAGACTTTTCTCCACCACACTCCTCGACGTGTCCCGCCGTGTTTTAAATAACGGTTTTGTACATGTGAGTGGGCACTCAAAACTTAAAGATGCATTTCATGATTCCTCACACCTTAAATTTTGTATTTCCAAATTAAATCGATCCGGACCGGTTGCCCCATAGGCACCCGGCATAGGCATGTGTTGTCATCTATCCGTAAACGGAAATTAGAAACTTCTTCCAGGGCATTCGCATGTAAAATTCGAACAAAGAGGCCTACTTAGGACCATGAGATTGATAATATAAGGATTCGGCTGTTTTTAAAGGTAATAGAAAATGCAATATCTTGCGTCCAATTGAGGGCGGGTGGTTTGCAACACGAGTAGTCTCCCCGGGGTAGGCCTACATATCGCATTAATTAGAATAAACAGTGCATAGAAAACAATAAAAATATTGGATTCTATTTTTTAACAATTAAAGTCGTCTTTTTTTTTTCAAATTAAAAACAAATACATGTCAAACCTATACGTTCGCAAAGCCTCATGGGGAAATAAAAAAACCTGTCATTAACCATTATTCATCCAGAGTCCTTGTGGGTGATTTTACGGGGCGTGACTAAAACAAAGACCCAAGACCCCAAAGACCCAAGACCCCCTCAAACTATAAAACAAAGACCCCTCAAATATAAAACAAAGACCCCCTAACTATAAAAACAAAGGGCCCCTCAACTATAAAACACTGACCCCCTCAACTATAAACAAAAGACACCCTTCAAACTATAAAACAAAGAAACCCTCAACTATAAAACACAAAGAACCCCTCAACTATAAACAAGAACCCCCTCAACTATAAAAAAAGACCCCCTCAACATATAACAAAGACCCCCCCTCAACTATAAAAACAAAGACACCCTCAACTATAAAACAAAGACCCCCTCAACATAAAACAAAGACCCCCTCAATATAAAACAAAGACCCCCTCAACTTAAAACAAAGGACCCCCTCAACTATAAAAACAAAGACCCCCAACAAAAACCAAGACCCCCTCAACATAAAACAAAGACCCCTCAAACTTAAAACAAAGACCCCTCAACATAAAACAAAGACCCACTACTATAAAACAAAGACCCCTCAACTATAAAACACTGACCCCCTCAACTATAAACAAAGGACCCCCTCAATATAAAAACCAAGACCCCCTCAACTAGTTAAAAAAAGGACCCCCTCAACTATAAAAACAAAAGACCCCCTCAACTATTAAAACAAAGGACCCCCTCCAACGAAAAAACAAAGACCCACCTCAACTATAAAAAACAAAGACCCCCTCAACTATAAAAACAAAGACCCACCAATATAAAACAAGACCCCCTCAAACTATAAAACAAAGACCCACCTAACTATAAAACAAAGACCCCCTCAACAAAAACAAGACCCCTCAACTATAAAACAAAGACCCCCATCAACTATAAACAAAGACGCCGGCAACTATAAAACAAAGACCCCCTCAACTATAAAACAAAGACCCTCAACTATAAAACAAAGACCCACCTAACTATAAACAAAGACCCCCTCAAAACTATAAAATATATGTGAAAATTATCTAAATCAGTGGCGTAGCAGGGGGGGACGTGCCCACCCCCCAACCGTGATGTTCCGTCGGAACCCCCGGTCGGCTTACCTTTGTCTCTAAAAGTCTGTAAGCTGTTGTTTTTGAGGCGCAGAGGGCCTAGATATGACATACAGAGAAAAGAAAGTTACATAACAATTGGTTACTGCTTAATGGTCAATACTTAGTATACCTATCTCTATCTTTACGTTGGGCTGGTGTGATGTGCATTTTGGAGCCACGTAAAACGCGAGCCGGGAAAAATTTGTTTGTTGGTTGGACAATGAACAAGTGAACAGGTGGTACATCCACAACTGAATTGAATTGTGCACCTCGTCAACAAAATCCCTGGCTACGCCACTGAGCAGAGTCGTTTTTTCTTTTATTTCTTTGCGGTAACCCGGTTTATCGTGTATTTTGGAGATGTAAATGCTCCATTTTCATAAATATCCTTATCGTCAATGTGCAGCTTTTTGCATGATGAATCTATCATGCGACTTGAATCTCAATGGGCCGACGATCAATCAGACTGTCAGAATTTCTCAGACCACACACTGGAGGTTGTGTGTGCTTTTTTGGCGCCCATCGGTAACGGTGATCCCCAAATAGTTACACACCAGATGTGTATGCATGGGCGGAGCGACGAGGTCGAGTACAAACACATGCGTTTTAGTATTAAGCAAATTACTCCCTGAGTCTTGCGCCAAAACAAAGATTTTTTGGCGCGCAATCCGGTAAGGTGGATCCCCAAATATGTTACAACAGCTGTGTATGCATGGCGGAGCTTGACGATGGTCGACAGATACAAACACGTGCCGTTTTAGTAATTATGCAAATACTCCTGAGTATTGCGCCAAACAAGACATGTTTTGGCGCAAGCCGCGTAAGGTGATCCCAAATCATGTTTACACCAGCTGGGTATGCATGGAAGCGGAGCTGACGAGTCGAGTACAAACACACGTGCGTTTGATGTATTATGCAAATGACTGAGTATGCGCCGCCAGGTTAGGTGATCCCCAACCAAATCATGTTGTTACACACAAATGCTGTGTATGCGAAGCGGAGCTGACCCACTGAGTATTGCGCCAAACCGATTAAGTTGACCATTAGCGACGCCGCGCCGCGAGTAAACATCTTTAAAGATTGGAACGAACAACTACTGTTTTTATTTCAAAAACTGTTAGATAACTGGAACATAAACTATTAAAAGCTTTGTTACACTGAACACAGTTTTCAAGAATTTTCTTCAAATACTTTAAACTGTAATATGTTACTTTAGCGTGGAACTTCCCATTTTAAATAATTATTTTTTGCATTCAATCACATTTATTATGATTTTCCGAAACATCCGTGGACACGACCATGCAATATCGTCTAGCATCGAAAAAAAAAAACTGAACTTGTGAAAAAATCAAATGCGCTAAAATCAAAACAGTTTTTTTTTCAGATTCGGTACCATGAAGTGACAGTGTGAAGAGATCACGGGAAAGGGTGACTGGTATCGCTTGAATATCGGGCATTGAATAAATCCCCCTAACATTTACTCAATCATAAATGAATCCATCCAATAATTAAAAATTAAGGAGACAAGAAGGTTGGTTTTGGCAGGATTTAATTTTTGAAGAATGGGTACGTATGCAACGTATAATGGAATGTGATTATGCAAGGAATTCAGAATTGGGTTGGGGGTCTTTGTTTATAGTTGAGGGGTCTTGTTTTATAGTTGAGGGGTCATTGTTGATAGTTGGGGTTCTTTGTTTTATAGTGAGGGGGGTCTGTGTTTTATAGTTGAGGGGGCGGTCTTGGTTTATAGGTGAGGGAGTCTTTGTTTGAATAGTGAGGGGGGTCTTTGTTTATTAGTTGAGGGGGGTCTTGTTTGGATAGTTATGGGGTCTTTGGTTGATAGTTGAGGGTGGTCTTTGTGTTGATAGTTGAGGGGGGTCGGCTGGGTGATAGTTGGGGGTATTTCCTTGGATAGGTGAGGGGTTATTTGTTTTATAGTTGAGGGGGGGGCGGGGGTTCTTGGTTTTATAGTGAGGGGGGCTTTGTTTTATAGTGAGGGGGGGGGTCTGTGATTTTTTTATAGTTAGGGGGTCTTTGTGTTATAGTTGAGGGAGGGGGGGTATGTGGTTGTATAGGTGAGGGGGTCTTTGTTTATAGTGAGGGGGGTATTTGTGTTTATAGTTGAGGGGGTCCTTGTTTTATCGTTAGGTGGGTTTTGTTATAGTGAGGGGGTGGTCTTGTTTTATAGTTGAGGGGTCTGGTCTTTGGTTTATAGTTGATGGGGGGGTCTTTGTTTATAGTTGAGGGGGGTCTTGTTTTATAGTTGAGGGAGGGTCTTTTTTTATAGTTGAGGGGTGGGTCTTGGTTTTTATAGTTGAGGGGGTATGTTTTATAGTTAGGGTTGGGTCTTGTTTTATAGTTGAGGGGGCGGTTGTTTTATGTGGGAGGGGTCTTTGTTTTATAGTGAGGGGTCATGTGGTTTTATAGTAGGTGCGGTCTTTGAGTTTTTTTATAGTTGAGGGGGTTCTTTGCTTTTATAGTTGAGGGGGGCGGGTCTTGTTTTATAGTGAGGGGGTCTTGGTTTATAGTTGAGGGGGTTCTTGTTTTATAGGTGAGGGGGGTCTTTGTTTTATAGTTGAGGGGGTCTTTGTTGTAAGTTAGGGGGTCTTTGTTTTATAGTTGAGGGGGTCTTTGTTTATAGGTGAGGGGGTCCTTGTTTTATGTGGAGGGGGTCTTTGTTTGATAGTGAGGGTCTTTGTTGTATATAGTTAGGTGGTTTTAGTTTTATAGTTGAGGGGGTCAGTGTTTTATAGTTGAGGGGTCGTTGGTTTATAGTTGAGGGGGGTGTCTTCTGTTTTATAGTTGAGGGAGGGGTGGTCTTTGTTATATAGTTAGGTGGGTCTTTGTTTTTATAGTTGAGGGGTCATTGTTTAAGTGAGGTTGGTCTTTGTTTTATAGTTGAGGGGGTCTTGTTTTATAGTTGAGGGCGGCTTTGTTTTTTAGTTGGAGTGGAGGGGGTCTTTTTTTTAGAGTTGAGGGGGGTCTTTGTTTGATAGTGAGGTGGGTCTTTGTTTTATAGTTGGGGGGTCTTGGTCTTTGTTTTACAGGTGAGGGGGCGGGTCTTTGGTTTTATAGTTTAGGTGGGTCTTTCTTTTATCGTGAGGGGGCTTTGTTTATAGTTGAGGGGGGCGGTCTTGGGTCTTTGGGTCTTGGGTTCTTGTTTTTAAGTCCACCCATTTTTAGGTTGACCGTCACGTTCAGGCATCTCTCGCGCTTCAATAGTTTTAGCTGCGCATATAGAGCGCTAGGACGGCGCAGCTGTGATTTTACGTGCGAGTCCCACTCAGAACGACACGCAAGCATTTGTTGGAAAATCCCACTTGGAACAGTTGCCAGATCTAGTGCGCGGGAGCTAACGTGTCTAGCCTCCTTAAAGGTCCATGGACATGCTTTAAAACATACTGATAATACCAGCAAAAAATGGTTTCATTCATTATAGTATGTGGTATTCCAATGTAAAATCTGCAGGAAGCAGTAAATGAGAAAAAACCGTATATTTGATAAAAATTGGCATTAACTTCAGGTGTTTTGGGACAAGCTTCCAAAGGACCTTCCAAAATGAAAGTGATTATCGCGCTGGCAAGCGTTGACCCAGACGGGGGGACGTCGACGTAACAAATACGCGATACGCGTATGATCGTCATCGTGGAACGGCGGGCGAGTGGCCAGTTTTATTGCATACGTACACAGTGACTTCTCGTGATAGATGTCTACGTGTGGTATCATATGGCATAATTTTTCTGATTTGATGCCTTAAAATTGCGATTATAATGCGCTGTATTGTCGAAGGCTGCACCAGCGGTGACCGTACTGACAAGGAGTATCAGAACAGACAATAGCAAGTATTCAAGTTCCCAGAAAAAGAAAACGACAAGGAGGAGATAATCTGGAGTGTGCCGGGGCGTAGCAACGGTGTGTGTGGGGCTTTGTTTTTAAACGTGTTGTTACTCTGACGCATTAGACGGGGTCAAACCAACTCCAGGCAGCTTTGATACGCGTTCGCGAAAACAGGAGACATGGCCCTGTCAGTTTGCGGATACCTTTTAATCTTGAAATTTAACACTTTCCCGATCTAATGTTCACTTTAAAATCTGTGTGCGATATGATCAGGGATAATGTTGAGGTATGAAAATGTAAGAAATAAAGAAATGTTACTCAGCCGTGTGCCATGACACTTTAAATAATGTACCAATTTATGGATACTCCAAGGCTTAAAAAAAAGTATACGTTTTGCCATATCTCCCGTTATAGTTTGAGGTACATAGCACCATTAACCGTTCAAGGTCATCCTGGGGTTTAAAATTCAATAGAATGGTACCGATTTTGATCGGACTGGTTGTATGTAACTGTTAAATTGTCCCACTAGTAGAAAATGTAAAATAAATTCTTTGTTGATTTCTTATAGATTACAGGAGCTTATTTTGACGTCCCAATTTTGCAACGAATATATAGTGGTGGCACCAGTATATTTCGGGTTCTGTACCATTATACGACCAATTTGACACCAATTTCAAATTTAAAAAAAAAAAACTTTCCATCACCCTTAATGTATCGGAATAAGGAATGTTTGAAGCATATGCAATGCAATTAGTTATTCATGTTATTGGCAAAATAGGCTAGGCAACATAATTCCAGTCCGCCTTGACCTTTTTCGCCTTTATTCGGCAAGAAAACAGTTCACCCTAACCATCGGAAACGTGCCAAAATGACTGTAAAAAAACGTGGTTTAACTGTGGTGAGCCCAGCTGCCAGTGACCAAAGCGCCTGTTTGTTATTTTAATGAACAGTTTTTTAACAGTGCATGGGCGATTTAAATCGCGCACCAGGCGATATTCGGAGATTAGTACCCTGCGTCCATAAAAGTGTACATTCAGGCACCAATAGATATCTTTATCAAAACGATGAGTAGTATCTATTAATAATTACTGATCGAAAATTACCGAAAATTTTTTTTTTATTTATCGGTTTATATATCAAGCAGGTGCCACAAAAAATTTATGTATCTGAAAACTTCTCAAATTATATCATTTTGTGTCAGGCTCGTTCGCAATGCTGGTAAATACATGGGCTGTTCCAAAACCCAAATCTCTTATGGCCGCGCCCTTCCGCCGCGAGCAATTCTTATCCGTGCCCTTTATTTCATATATGATTAAATCAACACAACAAAATTCGACCACATTCAACTCGGGTTTTATTTTTTATAAGACCATTTATCATACCTATGTTTTGCCTATAATAGTGAAACACTACAAATTTCAAATTGTGTTATCAATATTAATGTGAAAATGTGCTTTTTGGAGGGAACATTGCAAGGGTTCGCGATGGGACATCGGGCTCCAGCCACCCACCTGCGCCGGCTTACGCAACGCAACAAGTGGACGACTTCGGACCATATCTCGTCGACCCTTCTAAAATAGTCCTGCCATTGTCACCCTACGGTCTTGTCAATTACATGATTGAAACAACTACCCTTTCCTCAGATATTCCTGGCTGAAAAGACTAACCTTCCCGGGATATTTTCGTGATTTTCACCAAGGTCAGACACGCCTTGTATAGGCCCTATCTTTTAAATCGGCCTATAGTATAGGCTATGGTTGAAAGAATAGAATATGGTCCGGGGTTTTAATTATTAAAGGGGTGAATAGCCTATGCATCATTAGGGCCCATTGCTTAGGGTGGTATCGAGGGAAAGACAAATACTTGGGGTATAGCTAAGACAATACTGAAGGCGTATAGGCTACTTGTTTAGGGGGGAGGGAGAGTCCAGCAAGTGTTTAGGTGCTTGTTCTGGTGCTTGAGACACGGATGATACCCTTGTCAATGACAAGTGCCGCACTTGTATGACCAAAAGTAGACCAATGAGTAGACTCATGAAGCTGATGGTAGGGTAAAGTGGAGAATATGGACCCGGGGCATTATGGACCCACTTATAACTTTGAAATAGGGGTGGGCTAGGAGTGACCCTTTTATTGGTAACTTGAAAGGAACAATCCATTCACAACTGTAATTGGTTATTAGATGAGGGAGCTGGGAGCTGGGGGGTTGTTCTGAAAGTCAAAGGAAATATTTAAATCTAAAAAATTTTCATCACGTTTTCTTTTATGTCATTGACGTTTCAAAACATCCCTATTTTTTTTTCTTTTTTTTTCTTTTTGAGCCTCGGTTTTTACGAGGTTGTTACTATAGCAATGCAAACATGTAGTACTGATTTAACCATGTATCAATACATGTATCCAAATTCCTATTCTCAATTCAATTAAAAAAAAAAGGGCTGGATACATTGTTGATATGTGTATGGGTATATGGACCACCCTATATGTAGAAACTTAGGGACGGGGCAATATGAGACCATATGAGGTCCATAATGCCCTGCTCTATTGCTGAATGACTGGGTGGTCCCACTATTGACGACGCCGGCTAGGGTCATGTGGCCTTTGCAAAAAAAAATTGTTTGGTTGAGAGATGAATGAATATCTTTTGTCTGAACACCCATGAAACAAAGCTAGATCCAATTGATAATGAAAAGTATTAAAGAATAAAATTCAAAACTCTTGCAAATACGATCTTGCTTAAGTTGCCCATATTACCCCACTTTACCCTATTGGCAAGGTTTACCCACCTGGGCGTTGGTTTTCAGTCACGACCCCTTTTGGTCGCAGACCCTTAAGAGAGGGGGTCGGAGTTAATTTAAATGAAAATGAAAAGTACGTTGTCCACAATTATCAATAACTAATTTAACTTATGGGGCCAATCACACGGCAGCGCAGATCCCGATCGGATCCAGATCTCGTATCCAGTTTGTGTCTACACGGGCAAGCGGGCCAAACTTGATCCAGATCTGTAACGCGTACATGGTGTGTACAGGCTTGGTTAGTGTCGCTGCCACTTTAAGCGCGTACTTTTAGGTACGCATAAAGTTTCCTCGATCACCCCAAGGTTAAGCGTAGCATACGTACACTTTCCGCTTCGAAAGGGCGCTGTACCCGGGTCGCCGTACTTTCGCACTCAATGCGCCGTGTAGAGTTCTTAGACGGTCTCCCGTGATCTGAATATCGGAAGAAACGGATAGACGATCTGCGCTGCACCGTGTAGATTGCGCCCCTATGTCAAGCAGGCCAAACTGATTTTGCAGTTGTTTGGAATCAATTTAATTTGTATTGATTAAGTAACATTTTCCCCCCCCCCGCTCGAACGCGCGCCAAATCAGTATAAATTGTCACTTACAGACCGTCAAAGATGTGAAAATTGAAGTTTACTATAATGAAATTAGTCATGTCAAGTAAGCCAAAACGGATCTTTGCTTGTTTGATTAATCAATTGTATTTGATTAAAATTTCGGCGCGCTTCGAGCGCAACCGCGGTATAAATTGTCACTTGCAAGGAATGTTTTTCAAAAAGACCAACAGGAACACGATTGTAATTGAAATTAGTGGTTTATTTATGAGACACTTCTTGCGCACTTGTTTTAGGAAAGAGAGCACCATACCCTTCGAATTGCCACAACCGAAAAGTGTAAGAAGGATATTGTCCACCCTTCCTTCCATGACATCAGTAATCAGAGCTTCGGGTAGGATATAGGACGACCCTGTGCAAGCCCTTCCCTGGCTTCGAAAATTGGCTTGCCATGGCTTGCACATTAGAATCAAGGCCTCTTATATTTTATTGAATACTTAGCATTGAGGTTAGGAGTAATAGGGGGGTGTTTGTAAAAATTTGAGGATTTAACTCTATCCATTGAATCAGTTTGAACTTTGGTTCTAGTTGTACCTGGGTAGTACTATAGAATTGGTATGGGACAATGGTGTTACAACAGATGTTAGTCCCGGGCCGGGTGAGATGACCAAACCAAGTATTGGTATGCCAGTATCCAAGCTTCCTATTGTCTGTGCTATTGTAGTGTAACATTCTTTAGATAATCCTAGCCAGTTTATGTGGGTTGGGTAGAGATGATATAATCACTTCTCTGGACTTTACCCATCATGCGTGAGGGTCCAAATCTCAAGGGTTTCCAGTTTTAGGCAAGGCATGCCCGGATTTATTTTTCGTTTGAAGCCACTTGGCATGGGATAATTTTCAGGGGAAAAGCCCGAGTAGCTAAGGACCCAAATATAGGATGTGGATTTACTTCATATCTACCGTTGGCTTTAAGGTGAGACATATATGACAGGTACCAGCCTACGGAGGTCTGATGAGGGCAGCTGTTGTTGCGGCGTTTGGAGGCAGACACCCCTAGTACAGCTGTATGTCGGGGCTTGCCAAACAAGGATTCCTGAGATGATTATTGATAAGTTAAAAATTAGTTTAAATTAGTGGTGAATCTAGTAGAAGTTATTCAATAGAGAGAAGCTTTAATTTGGTGGATTTTGTATAACAATAGATTCTTGGAAGTAACAAATTGAATTGTATTTGGAAATTTTAGATTTTTATAATTTATTTAAAAAAAAAAAAAAAAAAAAAAAAAAAAAATGGAAATATTTAAAATTTTGAAAGTGATGCGAGGTGTGGGCAAGTTTATTTTCGCAAGAGTAAAACATGAGTTTATTTATAAGTTACCAGAAATTCGAATGTATGAGAAAGAAATCAAATTTCGATTAATTCAATGGTTGACAATTGCAGTTTGAAGTTCAAGTTTTGTAAAAACAAAAAACAGAACAGTAAATCAGTATCTGCAATATTTTGTAAACAATTGATTTAGTTTAAGTGTAGCAGTTTAATGAATATCAATCAAAAAAGCATTATAAAAACATTGTTTGGCATTGTAGATTGAATCCAAAAGTATTTAGAATTTGGATTCCTTATTATAATTCAATAATAGTGCCCACATTTATGATTTTTGGTTGGCGTTTGGGGACCAGAGGTACCATGTATTCTACGAGTTGATACATCACTAGTTATAGCATCTTCTATTTTCTAGCAAAAGTTGGAACTACAAGGGGGAGAATACTTACCTGATGAACATTAAATACATTTTGAAACCTATAGAAAACTGTAAATTTACTGAAGTTCCATGTAAAACGTGATCGTTGTTACTCCTGGAAGGACTACTTTAACATGGGCACAAGTAACAAGAGCTCTGGAAATAATTAATTCCATCTATATAGGTATGTTCATCCATTTCTTGATAAGGTAAATCATTGATATATTCATAACCTTTGGAAAACAGCAAAATGTAATCTGACGACATTTTTATGAAAGTTAATTCAAGAAGCCAGCCATTTGGTTTGATTAAAATCGAGTTGGATCCAAAGTGCCACAAAAAGTGTATTATTTGAAATTGAGAAAACACAACTTTATTAAATTTATATATTGTAAATTTTGATATTTGGTTGTTATTGCTCATGGATTTGTGGTATCTGTGTCGGATAGCCACATAGGCTAACAAGCACTTGTGCCGCGCTTTTTGTAGGTGACACACTGACGTACCTCTCCCAACACCTTCAATTTTTTTCCTTGACTGGTCAATTTCGTTTTGAGAATATTTTATTTGAGCAATGGGGGTCGCCCGCAAAGCGAAGTGTCAAGAAATGTGGTCTCGGGACAAAAGGTTGGGAAACCCTCGCCTATTGTGACAGGGCTACCCGCGCGCCAAATGGAGTGACGGGGGGCCAACGGCTCATGTTGTATGGCTCGAGCGGCGACACCAGTTTATGTGGGCTTGGTGAGGACGGAAGCCCCCAGAGTTTTCTTAGGAGTCGAAAGGAAGCACAAGAGCTTGCGACTTGAGTCAACTTTAAGACGGGTTTATTAACAAGTATAGCTACAGCTTCATTACTACACACTTCGGTGTCCCAGCAAATTATTGCAAAACTCTGGGACCACGCCGTGTACGCAGCTAGCGCGAATGACACAAATTACATCATACCTATTTATGCTGAACGTTACGTCAGCGTAGTAGTAATTCATTCATAAAAACTAAACCTAAGCTGGTGTTTATGTTTATGTTATTTATTTTAATCATAGTACTATACTATTTATCAAAATACCTTTTACAAGAGGTACGCGCGCGCCATCCAGAAGGGGCGGGGCTTAGCAGTAGATCGCACGATCACATTTACGCGCATCAAGCTTAAAGTACGCTTATCTTGTAAAGGGTACTTTGACAAAGAGTATACGTATTATTATTATTATTAAAATAAGTGACAAAAAGACCCCAAATGGAATTCGAATATGTTCTACTCCTACGCCCACTTATATACATATACTTGGACCATTTGGACTTCTAATACAACATATCTACTCTTATACAATACTAGACGGGGCCTTAAACAATCAACACTACATGGGTCCTTATACAAAATTACGAGGGCCCCCTACCAGATCAAATTATCGATAACATATCTCCTACAATTAAAAAACTTAAAACTACCGATGCCACTGCCTTGGTCGCTGCCGACCGGGGATGCTGATGACCTGGAAGACTGCTAATCATATGGACGTCTCTGGTTGTTGCATTAAATCGTCGTGTCTCAGTCGAAGTCCAATTGTCGAAACGCCGGCGTTGCTTCTTGGTAGTCATATAGTCATCTTACGGCATCGGAGAATTGTCCACAGCCGATCACTGGTAGTTAATGTTGCCTAGTTGAAGAACCATTGGCAATGCTGGGTAAAGGCTTAAGGAGACGTCTGGATGTCCATTATCATCATTGACTCCAAGACATCAACCTCTTTTCGTAATTTACTTGCACTCATGTCTCACCAAACATCCAACATGCGCAGACCCCAGTCACCATTATCCTCGGTACAGACTTCCCCTTGGCAGAAGCTCATCATTTCAAGTTGAACAGGAGTTCAGTTGACTGAGACCCGAGTGGTTTACTTCTCTCCTTTGTTACAGCAACTTCCTTTGACTGTTATGGCACCCATATCCATCCAAATGCACATTATGCTGGAGCCTTCTGGGCGCTCCTGCATCCAACTCAGAGCTCCAATTTTCACTACCGAAATCACACATCACTCGGATTTCCCAAATACCGCCTTAACTTCCCCACAGCTACTACAATGAATACAGTTACGGTTTTGGACTTTTAGCTCACCACATGGGTCTCCTTCAACTTCTCTTATTTTCTATCTATATCTGGCAGGCCTGCGACGGTGGCGCTTTGGGTTTCGGCGACCAACTGCAGGTGAGGTTCCTCATCTCGCTTAGGTTCTGTTGCGCCTACTTCGTCAGACCTCTCGTCTTTGTTTGCGCTTTCACCGGATGGTTCCACCTGTACTTCTCTTGGCAATACAATCGTTTTACCCGCGTCACCACTTTCAGCATCTTTACTAGTTGCTCCAGCTGATCGTCCACTTGCTGACTACTCTCAGTCATCAAAGTTTCAGTCAAGACCTGCTCTTTAGTCTCACGGTACCAATTCTGGACCTTCATAGAGCTTCAAGCGGTCCGCATGCACCACCTTCGGTTTACTACGGCTGGTCTTCTGTATTCGATAGGTGACATCGGACAGAACTGATACCACGAGGTAAGGGCCCTCCCACGGGAGCGCCAACTTCCTTGACAGATTTGCCTTTCTCTGTGTGTTGTACATCCATACAAATTTATGGCAAACATAAGTAAACCGGTCATAGTTTCGTTTCTGCCTCCTGGCGCTCAACCCTAGCGCGTGGCGAGCACGTTCGTGGATGCCTCTAATTTTCTCTCTCAAATCCTCTGCATAATCGGTACTACACTCTCGTTCTTCAGGTACTGACTCCACAACTAGATCTATCGGCAACCCAACCTCTTGACCAAACATCATCATGTTTGTGGCTTTCCCCAGTGGATGCTTGGACGCTGGTTCTGTAGGCAAAACCTACGTACGGGAGGTATTGATCCCATTCCTTCTGGTTCTGGTGAGGCTGAATCATGAGTTACACTGCGTTCACTATGGTGCGGTTGTACCGTTCCACAAGGCCATCTGACTTGGGATTATATGGGGTAATGCGTGTCTTCACAATACCAAGCAGCCTACACATCTCTTTGAATACTTCTGATTCAAAGTTCCTCCCCTGGTCGGAGTGGATTTCCAGGGGAGTTCAGAACCTACAGGTAAACTCATCAAACAATTTTGCCGCCACCGTTTCAGCCTGCTGGTCTTTGATTGCATACGCCTCCATCCATTTTGTCCAGTAGTCTCCCACCACAAGAATATACGAATTTCCTACAAGGGTCTCGGTCAGAGGGCCGAGTACATCTATTGCCACACGCTCCATCGGAGCCCCAATGCGGTACTGCTGCAAGAGTGCTCGATGTTTGCGTGGTGGGCCCTTTTTGCGAGCACATAGCACACACCGGCGGAGGAAGGCTCTGACGTCTGCGTCCATACCCACCCAGTAGTACCTCTCACGTACCTTAGGTAGAGTCTTGTCTCGACCAAGATGACCAACCGTCTTTGCGGCATGCAATTCTTCTAACACGCTCTCTCGCAACTTCCGGGGTAAAACAATCAGCCACTTTGTCAATTTTCCATCATCACTTTCCCACCGTTTGACGAGGACACCCTACGTCCCAGTGCGTCCCAATGAGCCCAATAATTTTTCACTGGTACAGATTTATCAGATATCTGGTCCCAAGCAGGCCGTTCTTCACCCTTCGCTTCTCCAGAATGAACAACATCGTTTCATCCTCTTGCTGGGCTGCTCTTATTGTCTCAAATGAAATCTCTGGAACACCAGATGACCTACATCTCCTAGTACGTTCCCATTCAAGCCTGACTTATGCCTTTCATTTTCTACGCTCGATTTAGCAATATACATACGATACCCACTGGAAAGTTTGACGACCTCTGAGTGCGCACGCGCCAGGGGCAATGATCTAGCAACACTGACTTCTCATTTTGCTACGCTCATAGCAAGTTGTACTCTTAATTGTGCCTTGAGAAGTTTGCAATTTTCAACGGTTTTATAGCTTTTGCTCACCTATCTACCAAAACTACGTGTTTTACGCAT
This sequence comes from Ophioderma brevispina, assembly GCA_023653785.1. Lineage (NCBI taxonomy): Eukaryota > Metazoa > Echinodermata > Ophiuroidea > Amphilepidida > Ophiodermatidae > Ophioderma > Ophioderma brevispina. Next base: position 36,605 of record JAMKCH010069030.1, read on the forward strand.
TTTTCTCACCATTCTGGTTCGGTTTGCTGCTTTTAACCCATCCCATTTTGTTGCAAAACTACGTCTGTTTAGGTGAGTCAGTGTGTACTTCCGCGGTAAAGATGGCGGCTAGTTCACACGTCGTCATGTGAGTGCAACAAAGTCGTATCTGCATTTTCTTGATTTTACAGGAGAAGCATTTTTGTGTTTCATTCTTTTGTGACTTTTCAAATGAAAATAATTCTTACACACGATAAAAATGTATTTTTTAAAATATCTAATAAATATCTCATTTCCCACTTAAGTCGACTTACTAAGAAGTAATTGGCTAATTAAAATGACGTAACTACACACATGATTTCCCGTGTCGTGCAAAAAGTCGTATCTACACCTAATTAG